>JAAGKR010000653.1:0-70469 GCA_011419295.1 Clarias macrocephalus
ATTTTATTTATATAGCGCTTTTAACAATTGACATTGTCGCAAAGCAGCTTTACACAATAAAAAGAAGTAAGTCTGTATGCAATGTGTATGAATCAAAATGATAAGATTGTCCCTGATGAGCAAGCCGAGGGCGACGGTGGCAAGGAAAAACTCCCTGGGATGGTAATAGGAAGAAACCTTGAGAGGAACCAGACTCAACAGGGAACCCATCCTCATCTGGGTGATAACGGATAGCAGGGATTGATCAACTTAATAATGTGTACTGGAAGTTCAGTGTAACAGGAGATGTGTTAAAATTAAAAGGAGTCCAGTTTGTTCCTGGAGGCTCAGGTAGACTGTAGGAGATTCCAGTCCTGAGCTATCGAACAACTGAAGTCACAGGTCCCCAGAGCATCAATCGATGATAGGACAGTCTTAATGGAAACCATCCCCAGCCACCATACAAATCCAGGCAGTACATCAGTCTCATACGAAGCAGGTTTATATACATTTGAACATGGATGGGTGGAAGTGTCCTGGTTTCATGCACTGTGCATTCCGAGTTACAGGATATTATGTGTTGCAGCAATGCTTTCTGTACAGGATATAGCATGCCCACCTGCCAGGTAGCTTCTTTCCTTCCTGGAAGGATCCTGGCACCACTTACGTGATTTTTTTTCCTCTCATGCTGGCTGCCATCCAAAGAAAAACAAAGAAAGGCCACAAAAAAAATCCCTCGTCCTCTGCCAACTGGATCCATTCCAGTTCCTCAGGTTAATCAGTGCTTAAATGTCCTCAGCATGTTGTGAACAAAACAGCGCTGAGCCAACTTCAAAAATTCCCCTTTCCTCTAGTGCCGAGAATGAACCAGATAATCTTATCAATACTGAGATATTGTTCGTGCTCCTCCGTGACCCCACTGAGCATGACCCTGGGAGCTTTATATACTCCTGGAGGTCTAAAATTTTCAATGATCGTGTCAATAAAAGTGTGCAATCTACCAGATGCTGCCATTGTGAATCCTTAAGCATAGTTTAAGGCATTTTAAATGTACTTCTGGATTGATCACAATGTACAGATTACACCGGGATTAGACCGAGGCTGGAGTGCATTGTAGAAAACAGCATGCCGTGACAAAGTTGAAATTGACTTGTAACTCATTTATCACTGTGAAAAGAAAACAGGAGCATTTGTTTTGGAACACAATTTTAAAAGTCTGCAGCATTGATTGATTTTCCATCACTGCTTAAGGTGATTTAGGGTCATGTTAGATCTGGATCTCGTGAGAACACTGACGGTGAGGACACTCTGTACAGATACAGCATACAACTTTTTATTATTATTATTATTATTATTATTATTATTATTATAATTTTTTATTTTTTTTACCCCCTCATTCTGCATCACCTAATGTAAGAATTTGTATTATCGTCATTACCTGATTTACATTCATATAATTGCCATTTTCCCTCATTTTGAACATGCAAACTTTAATGCCTTATATGATATTTTGAAAAATCAGAAGCCTAAATATGAGATGGTATCAAAAAGTTTCAAGATTCACATGCCACAGATTCTGATCGCTTTCGCCGTACGCCCACCCACAGATGCCTTGAAACCTGGCAGCCGAGTTCTCTATTGATGGTCTGGGCCCTGGGGACAAATGATCCTCGACACCGCGGGACGCTGATGGAGCTCTTGGCATTATGGAGCAACGTTGTGGATTGTTCTCGTGGGTTGTTTAACATTTTTCGGGGTTGAACTTGTTTAGGGTCATCCAGTAACTCACAATAGAAAGCGTAGCACCTTGAAAGATGTGGGACTATCGCCTGCCTGTTTCTGATTGGCTACAGCACCCCATGACCAATCAACGTCATCTCCAATAAAGACCTGTCCTTTCCATATTAAGTTATAGTCTATGTGTTTTCACTCGAGCTGTTGTGTTTTTGGTTACATGAATGTGAAATGAAGTAAGTAGGTCTTGAACATCACAAGCTCATTTAGATTGATTGATTGGATACAGTGAGAGTCAACAGGAAACAAGCATGCGATGTTTATCGTTTACATTTTAAATTAACTTAATTGTGTTTTTTGCGTTTGCTGTTACATCGTGATGGTGCATTTTTGTTTTTGATGTTGTGTTTTGTTTGATGATGTGTAAAACGAAGAACTGGGGAATAGAGTGGAACAGAAGATAAGACCTGCCATGGATAAGAGGATCATTGTTCATTTAAGATAGCTAAACTCTTTTTAAACAACAAATGTTTGCCAGCAGATTCATTAGATTAGGGTAGATCAGTTACCTAAATTGTTAAATATTCACCATCTCTGTCGAAGAAACATCTACCTTTTTTGAATTGTTGATTATTTTACCCTAGAATTCTCTGAATATTATTACCCATGGCAGACCTACTACTGGTGAGTGCACAAACATACAGTGAAATTATCTACAAATATATACAGAACAGACCAAAAGTTTGGACACACCTTCTCATTCAAAGAGGTTGAATTTGTATTATGGCAAGAAAAAAGCAGCTAAGTGAAGAAAAACGAGTGGCATCATTACTTACGACTGGCCCAGGAAAGGAAGACCGAGAGTCGCCTCTGCTGCGGAGGATAAGTTCATCCGAGTCACCAGCCTCAGAAATCGCAGGTTAACAGCAGCTCAGATCAGAGAGCAGGTCAATGGCACACAGAGTTCTAGCAGCAGACACGTCTCTAGAACAACTGTTAAGAGGAGACTGTGTGAATCAGGCCTTCATGGTAGAAGATCTGCTAGGAAACCACTGCTAAGGACAGGTGACAAGCAGAAGAGACTTGTTTGGGCTAAAGAACACAAGAAAGAACACAAGAAAGAAAACTCG
Organism: Clarias macrocephalus; assembly: GCA_011419295.1. Classification (NCBI taxonomy): domain Eukaryota; kingdom Metazoa; phylum Chordata; class Actinopteri; order Siluriformes; family Clariidae; genus Clarias; species Clarias macrocephalus. The sequence goes on from JAAGKR010000653.1 coordinate 2,844, forward strand.
CTGAATGAGAAGGGGTGTCCAAACTTTTGCTCTGTACTGTGTATACATACATACATACATACACACTGTAGATAGATAGATTGATCCTGAATCCAGTAGTGATACAGAAAGTAACACAAAGGCAGGTTTGATTGCACACTATAGAGCTGACGAATATTAGACACAACATAAATGAGTAATATAAAACAAACAAACAAACAAACAAACAAATAAATAAATAAACGAATAAGTAAATAAATAAATTAATAAATAAATAAGCCTTTGCATAAAATCTCAGATTTAGTGATTGAAATTTTTGATATTTAACTTTAGATGTCTGACATAATTTTTCTCCTAAACCACAGCTTTAGTTGTTATTTAATGTCAACGGTAACCCTAGTAAAAAAAAAAGACATGTGCTACAAAATGACTAATGAAAGTATTAAGAGAGAAATGGAACAGGATTGGGGACCTGCAGTAAAAAAAAAAAGAAAGAAAAAAAAAAGAGAGAAATATTTTCAGTTTACTGCGGTTACATGTGTTAAAACTGATTGACATGATAACACTACAATACCTGTAATACTCCAGTAATAATCACAGCGTCCCACTTCCCCATGCTGAACTAATCCTGTCTGAATAGGGCCAAGCAAAACCCCACAACAATGACACCATTTATAAATGAATGTATTTTTCATCACTTCACACCTTATCAGCTTAAAGTCGAGTGCTTTACTGGGATATCAGATTAACTGTCTTTTTAAGAAATTTTTTTTTTAATATAAATAAATAAACTCATGAGATTTTATCATACAAATGTGAGGAAAAGGTTGTTGAGTGTTTGTGCAGGCCAGCGCACGACAGTGTAATACACAGGGGAAAGTTGCTTTCTGTCATTCATAGGTTTATTATTTAGTACTTATTATTATGACTTCTTTTACGATTATTATTTGTTGCAGTGCATATGCAGATCTCAATACACTCTGGGCTGAATTCCATTATAACGAGTTCCCCAAGTCTGAACATCATCTAATGATAATAATCATTATTCTGTATTATAATCGCATTTTCACATTTAATCGGTGACGTAATAAGATATATATATATATATATATATTTTTTTTTTTACTGTCATGAATTCTGTCTCAGAGAACACTGAAGGATCTATTAAGGACATGTGCCTCACCCCTCCTAGTGACTAGGAAATTCTCAGTAACGAAAGCCCCCGAAGATAAACTGAAGTTGATGAAACACTGTAAAAATAAAAACCTGTATAGTCTTGACTGAGTTCCAAAGCAGTTTCAAGAGGGCAAACAGTAATAGTGCGATACACCCAAGCTTTATCTTAATTCCTGCATAATTAAACAGTAAATTATTTATTCATCTACTAGTTACACCACAAACCTACTTTGTCAAACTCTAAAATCTAATTCATCACAAGATGTTGATTCATGTTTCTATCACAGCAGCTCAGCCACAAACACCTCCACAAACGCCTCTCATCACATTCCCTTAAAGTTACACATCTTTTAAATCTCTTCAGTTTATCGATGCGTCAAACTAGAGACCATGCCAGGCTAGTTACGTGCTAAACATTTGTACAGTCTGGACCTCGAATAGGGCGTTCAAGTCAAACCTGGACATGTGAAGAAATTTCGATATAAAACCCAATTGACTTTTACAGAAGACTGCAAGCAATGTTTGGGCCGTTAAACGAGTTCCTGGGAGGCCGGCGTTTCAGCCTAGCCGATCATGGCTCCGGCGTACTGAGCCAGAAAACCTTTTACCATGATGGTATCCAAGCACTAGTGAGACACTGGGATAAGTGCACTGGGAACTATATAGAGAAATAAAGGGAGGTTTTAACTCTCATAACTGTGTTCTTGTTATTCTGCACAATCAAAAGTCCTGGTTTTACCTGAACAACCCTTGTATTTTGGCCCCAAATGTACTTTATGTATCTTTTATCTTATACTGAGTGTGTAAGCACGTAAAGGGAATATACGGTCCAAGATCAAAGCATCGTGCAAACCACATGACTAATCTATCACACACAAGATAATGATGTAGTTTAAAGGTATAGTTTCAGTAAATACACTCACTCACTCATCATCTATAGCGCTTAATCCTGTATTCAGGGTCACGGGGGGCCTGGAGCCTATCCCAGGAGACTTAGGGCACATGGCAGGGTAGACCCTGGACAGGGTGCCAATCCATCGCAGGGCACAGACACACACACATACACTCACTCATTCACACACTATGGGCAATTTTGGGAACGCCAATTAGCCTAACCTACATGTCTTTGGACTGTGGGAGGAAACCGGAGAACCCGGAGGAAACCCACCAAGCACGGGGAGAACATGCAAACTCCATGTACACAGAGACGGGAATCAAGCCTGGCCGGGGATCGAACCCTGGTGGTGCAAGGCGACGGTGCTGACCACTACACCACCGTGCCGCCTCAGTAAATACAACAAATCATTATTTATTTTAATTATTTATTTATTTATTTATTTTTACATTTTTATTTATTATTTTCATTGGTCATTTCATTTCATTTCATTTTCATTATTTTCATTTGTCATTGGGAAATCGTATTGAGGTTAACAAAATAAGGCTTTCCGTGACTGAGCTGTAGTTAAAAATTAATCTGTTATGTAGTTAAGAGAAACCTCTCTGGGTTTTCCCGGTAGAATAAAATGCATGTTGTGTGTTATGTGGTCTATTATTAACTCATATCCGGTGCCCTCGATGTTTACAGCATTATAGGTAGATGTTTCCCAGTATGATGAGAAATAATTAGAATGATCCTATGTGCTATATTCACTGCTCTTCTTTTATTATTATTATTATTATTAAATATTATTATTTATATTCTTTTATTATTATTTTATTATAAATGACTAGAGACTTGATCATTCTTTAAGAGCACATGAACACTGACGCAGAGGCACCTTCAGCGCTGCTGTATCTGTTACACTCATCTATATGATCATGGTTTATATGGTCTGTAAAGTTGTGTTCACCTGTCCATGCTCAGTGACTTACTCTTCTGCCATAATTGCACGCATGGCAGTAATAACTGGTTAGACATTTAGGTTATATGTGTACACATTTCATGTTGCTGTATAAGAGCAGTACTAGGATTTGAGCTAAAAAACTTAACAAATTAAAACGTAACAAAAGTTTTTTTTTTTTGTTTCTACCATCATATATATATATATATAGGATGTGGTGGTTTATCAGTGAATAAAATCATGACTGTTGTTCAGTGATGAAGCTACGTTTTATGCAAATGGTGAAGTCAACAGACAGAATCTTCTGTTCACCTTAATTTTGCAAGGTACATCGAATTATGCATTGAAAATGATGGAAATCATATTGAAAACATTATTTATTAACATTAGAATTAAATCTAGTTGTTTTGTTTTAAAAGTATGTGTTAATCCCCTATGTACCCAGACTTTGAGGACACCCTGCTATATATATTTAATCTTGCTCCCACTTCCACTTCCACTGCTGTTACTGTATTCCTCCTACTTTTTGTTTTTACCGTTAGCACTTTGTAATAGTCAGCACTAAAGCTGGAAGTAAGTTTTCCAACACAGGAAATTCTTGAGGAGGAACGAGGTTACACATCCTCATTTCTTGAGTACCATATATTATTATTATTATTATTATTATTATTATTATTATTATTATTATTATTATTCAAGAGAAAGTGAAGAAACAACTTTATCATTTTATACCTAATTTAAAAGTATGATGCCTTTGTTTAAATAGAAGACTAGATACTGTGGAAAACTGCTGAGATGTTTTTTTTTTTTTTGCTTTAACACCTAAACTCCACTTAGCACTAAGTTGCTGATTGCTCTGACAGCTGAAAGGTGAAAATAACACCATTAATCAACAATAAGTGCCTTAGTGGTGTGACACTATTTGGACATGATAATAACTCTGACCACATTTAAGACCATGTATTTTGCCAAGCTCAAGGCACTTATGGTAAGACACGTCACCCTCGTGCCAAGGCATTTTTCCCATGTGGATTCTTGATAAGAATATAACACGGGAGGGTGATCAGGTGTGCAGGGTGTGCAGTTTGCCTTTGTGTTTGATGAATGGGATGTTTGACAGGCGGGGCTGATCTCTGATGTAGGTGAAAGGGCCGGTTTAAAACAGATTAACAGATTGATAGGTGAAAGTGAAAGAGAGATTACAGGGTATATATAGAGCTTGTGCTCAGTGAAGTCTGGAACACACACTCACACACACATACATCACTGGACACACACACACACAGACTCAGAATGTTAAGAAACAGTGTGACAGTGCAGGCAGGAGGTCTCCTGCTTCTCTCTTTGCTTTTCATCTTCTGGAACTCTGCAGGAGGTGAGACTGATTTATTATTCAGGATTATTTCAGAAAAGATGTTTGTTAAATATTTATAGATTAAAGCGTGTAAGTAAAAGCAAACTATGTTTGTAAAAAACATTTTTTTTACATCTATCTACAGATTATTATTATTATTATTATTATTATTATTCACCCAGTATAGATATTAAAGACTCAATGTGCATTTCATTCTTAACAGCTGAGTGCAAAAGCTTTAGTTTAAGTTTAAATGCGAGCTTAAATGTTAGTCTGACTTTAGTTTAAATGCAACTTAGATTTAATTTAATGAAATTTTGATTTGAATTCTAAATTTAATTTTGATTTACAAGTGAATTATTGTCTATATATTTTCTGCATTGCACATTCAGTTTAGTTAACTCACTTCACACATGCCTGTGCAAAAAAAAAAAAAAAAAAGTCCATGATAACACAGAATTTGTCTTTGACAGCCACTAATGGAGCACAAGACTGCTGTTTGCTGACTGTGGACAAAAAAATCCCTCAAAATTTGGTGAAGTCCTACTACATTCAGACACCAGCCGCTGGCTGCAGACTTCCAGCCACAGTGTAAGTTTTTTTTTGTCTTCTTCTTCTTCTTGTTCTTCTCTCTCTCTCTCTCTCTCTCTCTTTTTAATGCACAGCTTACTATTTATTTCCTACACTTCCTCAATTAAGGAGGGCACATCATAAATTTTATCTATCGCAGTTAAACCTACAGTAGCTGTGCTTATTGTGGGCCTGACATTAGCACTGATAACAGTCCCTCCTTCACTTCTGCGACTCATTATGTTCACTGTGTTGGAAGACTGTCACAAACTGACACTGGAGACTCCTTCCATAAAGAAATCAAATACTATCATCAGTTGAATAAATATTGCCGTACCATATGTTTAGCTAGAGCAGCTAGAATACAGTATAAAGCCTGGTTGTTTTTTTTTTTTGGTAATATAAAAAAGATCATTAATTAAAATGAGCACTTTACCATGAACCTGAGATTGATGAGAAATGAGATGAATCATGTGGTATAAAAAGCTCATCTATTGCATAACCCTTTTTATGGAACAATCATTTATCCCAGTCAGGTGTTTCTGATGTATTTCATATTTTGTTAAACTTTTTCATATTTTTCGATAGTTTTGTCACGAAGAAAGACAAGCATTTGTGCGCACCTCCAGCAACAAAGAACAACTGGGTTAAGAAGCTGATCAACAAGCTGAACAAAAAAAACAGAAAAACATCCAAACGTAAGTAAAAAAAAAATATATATACATTTTTTAAATGAAAAACGCTGTTGTAATCAGTCACATTGATTTTGACGAACATTCATGTTTCTAATCCCTGCAGGAAAGGCGGAGTAGAAGATTCTCTCGGTCCAGTTAATCCCAGATCAGATCGCACAGGCCCGGTTTCCATCAGTCCGAAAAGCTAAAACTACTGCCAGGAATGAATAAGCTTTTAGAAATATATTGCTGTTAATGTGTGAAACCAAACCCACCACCCTAAAATGCTGTGAGTGTATTTTGTAATATCGCCGATGTTGGTTTATTATCCTTATTCTTTAAATATTTATACCTACTACGTATGTTCTATGTACATTATATTTTTTATTGCCTTGGAATGGATATGCAGGTTGTAGTATTTGGTGATTCATACAACAGATGCCATTGATTTGTGTGCTGATTAAAATATATTATATATATATATATTAAAATACTGTACACTTCTTCTTCTTCTTCTTTTTTTGCATAGCAATAAAAAGTGATCATGTATTTATATAATGGTCAAAAAACAAAAATGTACAGTAGCATTGCAGAGCAAAAAACAAACAAAAAAACAAACAAACAAACGATTATATAGTACAATATTTTAAATGATACACACTGTACTGTATGTAAATGTAATCTTTCCAAAGGAGACAGGCTTTTAAACCCTCTTTTAAACCCGTCCTGCTGGAACCTTTGATACTTTTGCCTTCATAAATCTCGTAATTATAATTCTTATCGTCTCTGCAGAGAAGATCATTCAGTCTAGTGCACTTCTGGTTTCATTTACATACAGTAGGTTGAAATCCTGCACTATTACCAAAACAACACACATCCAGCAACCACTATGTGGATAAAAGTATTTGGTTAAACCTGCAATGACATTCTATCCAAATAAACACACATAGCAGCCTTTTGCACCTATAACAGGTTCCACTCTTCTTGACTCGCAATCTCAATGGGGTTGAGGTCAGGGCTCTGTGTTAGGGCCAGTCAAGTTCTTCATCAAACCCTGTCTTTATAGTCCTTGCTTTGTGCACTGGGGCGCAGTCATGTTGGAATACAAAAGGGCCTTCCCCAAACTCCTGCCACAAAGCTATAATTAACAGGTTTGGCCAAATATTTGTGTGTGTGTACCTTTTTTCCTCATTAGACTGCTTGTAAGTGTCGGCTGTTTCCTCTCTGCGCCAGCATGTTGTACATGTGCTCCCCCTGTTGGTGAACTGATAAAACAAATTCACATTTCATACTCATTATGAACGTACACAGTACTGTACATACTGCAGCAAAAGCTGAGATTGTTCATAATATGGCTCATAAATGTCACAAACATCTAACAGAATGCTCTGGGCAGAGATGTTACAGCAGGTGAGACGCACAGCTTAATTAAGAAACGTTCATTCTAATGTATACACTGTGTTCCTCTGGGTTCTCAGGTTTCCTCCCACCTCCCTCCAAACTTCTTTTAGGTTTATACTTCCTTTATACTAACATCACAGTCACACAGGGTGTAGTGTTCCCAAGATCCCATAATGTACAGTATGAATGTATTATATTGTTTTTGCAAAGTGGTTAAGCCTATGGGTTACTCACCAAAAGGTCAGATATTGAAGCTCTGACCCTGCCAGGCTACCACTGTTGGGCCCTTGAGTACGGCCCTTAACCCTCTCTGCTGCAGTATCATGGATGACCCCAATCTTAAGAAGCTGGCATATAAAGAGAAAATAATTTAACTGTATTACAATATACTGTATGTATGTGATAGAAATGCAGTAAATATTTTTGTATATGTTTTATGTAGATGTAATTACATTCCGGAACATAACATTACTTTAGCTTAAATTTTTCTCTAAGAGGATGTTGCATTTTACATTTATGTAAGGAGACTCCAGTGTCAGTGCTTTGGTCCACTCTGCCACTCTGCCACCGCCATCACTCGCCAGCCGAGTGCCCACCTGCCATCACTGCCTCTGCACCCGTACGTGCACACCCTCACTTCTTTCCTCTCATTTTTTTCATTTCTTCCTTCTTAAAATCGCTTCCTTTCCCCATTATTTCACAATAACTACCATGTGTGTGTCTGTGGTGCGCCATCGAGTCTTACAAAATCTTACAATGGGAAAATACACTCACCTAAAGGATTATTAGGGACACCTGTTCAGTTTTTTATTAATGCAATTATCTAATCAACCAATCACATGGCAGTTGCTTCAATGCATTTATGGGTGTACAGACTATATAAGACAGTATATTAGAGTAGCAACACGAGGTAGATTTCCTGAATTCATTTTAACCTGGAAATTAAAACCACTTTACTACTCTACTGGATTCCGATCTGGGAATGAGGAGTCCACAAAACTCACTGTCACATAACATGTTTGTGCTATTCTTTGTTATATGATACATTATCATGCTGGAAGAAGCCGTTATAAATTGTGGCCATAAAGGGATGCATGTGGTCAGCATTAATATTCAGGCTGCGGCATTCAAACTAGACTCGATTGGCATTAAGGGGCTCCTTGCGTGTCAAGAAAAAAATCCTGACACCATTGAATAATTCATTATACAGTACACCAGTAAATGTGTATGGTTTACACAAGGCGTGTTGGGTACAGTAGATGCATTCATGCTGTTGGCACTAAATTCTGCAAACACTGCAGCCACAGATTCTGTTCTCGGAGCTCAATATTTTGTCTTCTGCTGTCGTATCTGCCTGAAGGTTAGATATGTTGGGGGGTTATTCCAGTTCCCATAGCCTGTAAAACTGTCAGGAGATCAGCAGTCGTTTCAGCCCATTTGGCACCAACAACCATGTTGGTTAAAATAATTAAAATCAGATGTTTATCAAATCCTTTTCATCGTTGGAATGTGATTGGTGGACCAGCGAGACAGAAATTTCTAATAAGTGATCATTTCAGTCATTTTTACATGAGGCACGATATATTTCCGTGGCCCAGAAGATCAAAACAGAATGTTTACCAAACAACAAGGGCTTTTACAAAACATTCCTTAAAAACTTTTCCAAAACACAAAATCAAACGCAAACTCATTTCACAAGACACTTAAAAAATATTCCACAAATGTTCTCATCACCTTTTCTGTAATTTTGAAACGTAGCTGTGTTTGTGAAATGAAAATTTTGTGTAACAGCTGTACTGTATGAGACCTGTTGACAAACTTTGTAATAAAAATACAACAATGCTGGATATATTATTGTATTTACTGCCGAGGGACAAACCGCGCTGTACCGTACTGTACTGTAGCTGCGGTGTAACACGATGATGAGAGATAAACTCAGGACTTGACTCTTGCCTCTGGTCCTCGTTGTCTTATTCTCCCATCTGGCTGCTCATCCTCAGATCCTCACGACCAGCCTCAGCTATGAGACCTACACCTCCAAGGCCTTTACCAAGTGTATGTGTGTGAGAAATCTCTCACACACTAATTACTGAACTCAGACCCAGTGTCCAATCTGGCCCGGGTCATCGAAACGGCTAAAACGCTTCGGCTCTGAAGCAGCGGAAGGAAGAAAATAGACAAGGATGATGCATAATGCAACACATGACGATTATGAAACCAAGAAAACAGAGTGCTGAATCATTTACAGCACAAAGATTGCCTGTTCCACTTGGGATGCTTTTCGTTTCGATCGCAAGATGGATGTGGAATAGTGCTCTCATCACCTTGTGTCTGTGTGTCTGTGTGTCTGTGTGCTCTCACCCTTTCCCCTATTTTCCTTTTTCATCTTTGCTTCCTTCAGCCTTTCTTGTCCAGTGGTAAAATAGTGACACAGGCACTTTCATGCATACACAAAATCTTATTATCCTCATCATTTTGTAAAAAAAAAAAAAAAAAAAAGTATGTATATACACACTGTATATCTAATTATATATCTAGATATCGAAATATACTGTATATATATATATATATATATATATATATATATATATATATATATATATATATAGGTACAATAATATTTTAATAAGAAATAATAATAAGATAATAATAAATTTTACTTTTACTGAAAACAAACAAAAAAAAATCAAATTTTGTGAATAAAATGAAAATACAAAAAATAAATAAATAAACATATATTACATTTTAAATATTTTATCATATCCACAAATACACATAACAACTGATGATGTTTGTGTCACATGTGTCATGTGTCCCAAAACAAATAAGGCTAATTTACAAATATTTAATTGGCTGACATCCACAATATTTTTGTGTAATGAATTAAATTAATTACTTTCATTAATTGTTTAAGTAATTACTTTTCATTTTTTGTGTCTTCACATTTTTTTTTTTTTACTAATCAACTTAAAAAAAAAAAATCCTTTCCATGGTCAAGGCACAGAACTCGTTGTGCACATCAAATCATTCACCTCAAAGGAAAAATCCGGATGGACAGGAGAGAGAGGAAAAGAGGCAGACCACTACACTACATTATAACTAATGGACATTGCCCCGGGAGGTGGGATGGAGTTCCCGGACATTCCCTGCACACAACAAACACCAATGCCATCACCCAAGTGCACTAATGTATCAGCACTACGAAATACAGCTAATGACTTATATAACCTTTCCTATACGTCCAACACTGGTGCTTTTTAATGGAGCAGACAGGTCTCCAGTTCCCTGAAGGAGGGCCAAGAAGGTCAGCGCACGCACAAAATCCACGGAGGAGAAAATAATCGGTGAACCGTATCTCACTGTGTGTGTGTGTTTTTTTAGTTACAATTATTCGCCAATGTTCTCTCGCTGCACTGCAGTTATAGCCGGTTCCTATTGTCCAAATACAGATTGCACAAATCTGAGCGCTTCCTCCACTCGGACTGAGGACGGGACGTCATCTAGAGGAGTAAATACTGTGCAGGTTATTATGTAAAAAGCTATAACATACTACAAACGTCAATATTTATTGACAACATATATTATATACTTTAGTTATAAGAAAAGATGCTTTAAAGCTGAGGACATAGTTAAACACTATTTAGAACATAGGCATTGCTTATCTCCTGTAGTAATTTTTTTAAATGATTCGAATCATTAATAACATTTAACTTATTCTGTTTTGTTTCGGTGAGAGAAAGAGATTTTTTTTTTAATTATAAAAAAGTCTATTGTGAGCTTATACAAGGTGTTTATTTTGGTCCTTACAGTACGTACATTCGTAGTTGAGTCCTTAGTCAGCAGATCCTACAAACCATGTGCTTATTTCCCTCACAACAGACTGTCACACTATAAATTCAACTCAAATTGACTCAAAACTGAAATAAAATATGATAAAATCACACACACCCTACATACACATTTAGATACCATAACCTGTATTTAGTATCCTTCATTCAAAAGTCAAACAAACAGTTAACTGTATAACTATTTTTGGTTTAAAATACAAAGCGTCTTTCCAGTGCAATAATTTAACAATTAGATTTAGAATTATTATAACTAGGCATAGACTTATTAGATAATTACATTATTAATGAAGCAATATACTGTGGGTGCTCAGGCACTGGGTTGTAGATTTGGGTTCATTTACAGCTTTTGGCAGACGCCCTTATCCAGAGCCGCTTACCTTTTTATTTCTCATTAAACATCTGAGCATTTTAGGGTTAAGGGTCTTACTCAAGGGCCCAACAGGGGCAACTTGTTCATTATGGGGTTTGAACCTGGGACCGTCCAAACCATAGTCCGATATACAATCAACACCCACGGCAAACATTTAAACACAAACGATGATCTGTTAATATGAGAGAAAGACTTATTTGTGTTTCCTGGCGAATCGCTAGGTCCATACTGCCACCTGCAGTATTTAATAGTACTGTATATAATAGCGAGTGTGGTAGGGTGAAGAACAATACTTGAGCGTGGTGTGGAAGATGGAATGATGTTTACCATGTTACTTTTCTATCCGCATTAATCAGGTGTGAGTGTTGAGTTACGGCGTCTTGAGCTTAATTGGTACATTCGAACACATCTCATGTTGAGTGTGCGTGCGTGTGTGTTTGTGTGTATATACACCCCCTGCTGTGTTATGTAATTTAGTGAAGGTAGTGGATGCTTCATCTGAAAAGAAAAAAAAAAAGTTAAGCTAAGGGAAAAACCTATTAGCTCTGTTAATCAGGGAGATCGGTGTGTCAAAGGGGTCATGAGCAGGTTTCCCCTGCTGCGCTTCATAATGAGGAACCTACTCACACACCAATTAAGCTCTCAACCACAAAACACACACACACATTCTGTCACTGACAGATATAAAGAAGAAAGGACGCACCATGCAGTTTAGCTTAGAACTCTAAAGAGTGAACGTCTACATCCTCCTGTGCTGGATTATATGTCAATAAAGTATCGTTTAAATATCTAACTCCATATCTATGTTGAATAATAGAGGCTTGAAAAAAAAAATCAATGTCATCAGTTCTATCAGTAAGTGCACTTTGGTACTGTATGGCTCGATAGGAATTTAGGGTTCTCATTTAGTTGATGTGCTTTTAATGATGTACAGTAAGCAGTGTTTTCCCCATGATGACAGATGGGATGCTCTGACTTCGTGCTCTCGGGACGTGCCTCCCTAAGATACAGGTGCGCCACCTGTTGCTCCTCAAATGCTGAATTTAAAACCAAATTCGAAATATCGTTACAGCTCACGGCTCGGGAAGAGATCTCACGAGAGTCGAACCTTTCAGAAGGTCTTCGCTTCGTCAAATCACTGCAATTACAATGAACGGAAGCCGCTGCTGATCAAACACGCCGATTGTTTTCAAGAAGAGAGAAAAGGAAAGATTGCGGCCCCCGGTTTCCGAAAATCTCAAAGGACGTGTGTTAATTTGTGCATGCAGTGGAATAAATTGCGAACGCAAAGACAGCAGGTGCTGAAGTGTTTTATTCCTCAAACAAACAAACAAAAAAAAATTATGAAAAAATGCCACTTTTTCTCCGGTTAAAAAAAAAACTATAACAAACTTCTGCAAAAAATATATATACTGTATATAGTTACATTACATTACATATATAAATTATAGTAAACAAACTTCAAAGGGGGTTCAAGTCAATCCGGGACTTTTGATGCAGTTATGAGAATAAAACTCCCTTTATTTCTCTATATAATCCCTAAAGCACTTATGCCAGAGTTTCACTAGTGCTTGGACACCATCAAGGTAGAAAGTTTTCCCAGTCCACCGGAGTCATGATCGGACTGCCTGCTTCAAGTCTGAAATGCTGGCCTCCTCCCAGGAACTCCTTTATTCGTCATTCATGGATTCATTGACAGCCTTCTTGAAAAGTTTTACTGTGGCTAAGAGAACAAAATAGTAAATTACTCCACTGTGAAAAGTTTAAATTACAGCTTTCAGAGTGGCACTGGAGACTCCTTCCTTAAATGTTAAGGATATCATCATCGAAAATGTCCCCATATTGACGACTACACATTTATAATATGCCGAGCCTTCAGTTAATTCAGAATCATTAATGTACAAGAATAAATATTAATATAAATCTGCGTGATTTCATGATTTAAAGCTATTCTTGAAAATGAGTTGATACTGTACATCTGACCAACAGAACTGAGATTTCAACAATTATTTCAAATTAGACTAATTTGCCTTTAGGGTGCACTAATTCGACCATAAAATTATTTAAAAAAATCATACCGCGAGTATAAATTAATCACGTTCATTACGGCAACACACACACACACACACACACACACACACACACACACACACACACACACACACACACACACACACACACATAAAACATGCATATTTTGCATTTTTTCTTGCTCATTTAGAACACATCATGCTCCTAAAAGAAAACACTAAGACTCTCTTGAGATCATCTTTATTATTGTTGCGGTGACTCTTATGTCATCCATCTTGTTCAGCTTCCTGACACTTAATTGTTTTCCCTGTTTCCCAGTGTGGAGCAGCAGAACTGCTGAGCTTGGGTTTTTTTTTTTTTTTTTTTTGTGGAAAACTGATACAAGTCAGCATATGTGAATAGAACTAGAGCTGAACTTTGATGCTGCTATTGTAGGGATATGTTCTTAATAATAATAATAATAATAATAATAATAATAATAATAATAATAATAATAATAATAATAATAATCAAGGATTGCAGCTTGAAGCAGGCTTAGATAATGATATGCAATCTATGGCAAATCACAGTGAAAGGAAAAGCCACACAGCTCTGACCTCAATCAACGAGCTTATGAATAATTAATGAGCAATTCCCATTAGCTGTTAAAGAGACACTGTGCTTTTGCCTTCACCCTCAGGCACTATAAGTCTACACTTGCGGTTTGCTCCTGCTCGTTAATCAAAATACGGATGGTTGCGAATTTGAATTTTTTACCCACTGAGACGATTAGCACATCTGGGTGCAAAATTTCATTTATTTATTTTAAGTGGCATTATTCAGCAAGTATTACTCTATTAATGTTTTTATTTAAAGTTTGTATTATGACATTTCAGAACTGCTGTGCATTAAAACACTGAACAGAAAAGTCATCTGATTTATTCAAGTTTAAATTCTTATTTTTATGTAAAATTAATTTTTTTATGTAAAATACTGTTTAACATAAAATATTTTCACTTGTATAATGCAGGTTTTTTTTCCGATTCATTAAATTATTACTATTTTTTTATTTTTTATTTTACAATTTTTCAGGTGATTTACTAATTTATTTAGATATTTTATATTAATATATTTAGAAAAGAAATATATAAATATGAATATATTAATTTAAATTATTTAATTATTGATTGATTGATTGATTGATTGATTTTTTACTTGTGGGTTTATCATTACATGTTCACAAAATGCTAACATGATTTCACCTGGGTTGGGTTGATATCCAAGCAGAAAATCTCTCTTTAAAGGTTTGGGCTGAAACTACTACTTTCTCTACTCAGCCAAGTACTGTACATATTGTCGCTCCTTCAGTCTGGGGGGATTTGATAGGGTTCCCCAAATTTGTGTCCTCCAGGGTCAAGAATCCACCCCTGCGTGAATGGGGTCATAAAGTGAACTTCCAGCCTGTTAACACACAGTATGACTGCAGATCAATCCCTGCTATCCGTTATCACCCAAATGAGGATGGGTTCCCTGTTGGGTCTGGTTTCTCTCAAGGTTTCTTACTATTGCCATCTCAGGGAGTTTTTCCTTGCCGTCGCCCTCGGCTTGCTCATCTGATAATCTTGATTTATACATATTTTCTCAATTTTTTTTTAATTAGTGGCACGGTGACTTAGTGCCCCACCTCGTGTCCTAAGTCTCCTCCAGCTCCAGTTAACAGTTATTTTTACTGGGATGGTGTAGACATGATGCAGAAGCATAAATCAGGCTTTAGATGTGGCTTTCCTGTTGGACCTTTAAAGAGGTATTGATTATTCTGGTGATGGCTGAAAGAGCAGCATGAAAAAAGGGAGACAGTTTGAAGACCTCCATCTCTGTTGAATAGATTTTCCACCTGCACATGGATGGCCTCCATCACACCTCCCTCGAACCATCTGTCCTCTGTATCCATGATCTGTACAGTATCGTCTTCAAAAGTGAATCTTTCAGAGGAAGGTACAATATGTATTCTGGTCCTGAGATGTTGCTCTGTCTCTGTCACTATTTAATTCAATTCAATTAAATTAAATACAATTTATATTTATATAGGACTTTTAACAATAGTCATTATCACAAAGCAGCTTTACAGAATAAAAGAGTAGGGAAATGAGTATGAAAAGTGTGAGGAAATATGAATAAATTATAATTATCAAATAGTTCCTGACGAGCAAGCCGAGAGCAACTTAGCACGAAAAAAAACTCCCTGAGGTTGCAATAAGAAGAAACCTTGAGAGGAACCAGACTCAATAGGCACCATATCACTTTCACGTGCAGTTTCCGATTTACCCATATAACTTATGGGCAAAACCTTTTCCTTTTTCCGCTCACATGTGCAATATCTGTATACTGAATGATGTTTAGTTCGCAACTAGGGATTTACTGTTTTACTGATGTCCCCCCCCCCTCCTTCTTGTAAGCAACTGTA
This sequence comes from Clarias macrocephalus, assembly GCA_011419295.1. NCBI lineage: Eukaryota > Metazoa > Chordata > Actinopteri > Siluriformes > Clariidae > Clarias > Clarias macrocephalus. The sequence goes on from JAAGKR010000653.1 coordinate 18,531, forward strand.
AACAAGAATAAGCAATTTCCCTCTGGGATTAATAAAGTTCTTTGAATCTTGAATTTAGATGATATCAGATTGCAGGGATTGATCTGCATGCATATCGAGTGTTAGATGTCTGGAAATTTTGTATAACAGAAGAACTGTTTAAGTTAACTTTTGTTATCGGAGGATCAGGTACAAAACTTTTTGTGTGAATTTCAGTTGTGAACTATTGAGTGACTGCAGTCACAAACCATCAGAGAACAGCTGCCTGCACCAGCCGAGTCCAGGACCATCTTCAGATTCAAAGGAAACACAGACATGAGGGCTCCCTGGGATTTAAAGCAACAAGTCACTTCACCGTCAACAAACCTGATCACTTTACCTAAGACAAACCTATTCCCAAAAATTCTTGGCTAAATAAAGAGGTTTTTAGACTAGTCTTAAACCCTGAGACTGTCTGTGTCTGAGTCCCAAACATTAATTAGAAGACTATTCCATAACTTTGGTGCTTTGTAAGAAAAAGCTCCGCCCCCTGCTGTAGTTTTTCATAATACACAGTACTGACAAGCAGCATGCATCTTTTGATCGAAGTAGGCGTGGCAGATCGTAAGACGCTAGCAGTTCTGCGGGGCGAGACCATTTAGCGTTTTATAGGCAAATAGCAGTATTTTAAAATCAATGTGAAATTTTACTAGGAACCAATGCAGTGTGGATAAGATGGGGATGATGTGCTCTCATCTTCTGGTTCTAGTGAGGACTCTCGCTGCTGCATTATGGACCAACTGAAGCTTGTTTATGCACCTAGTTGAACATACAGACAGTAAAGCGTTACAGTAATCCGACCTAGAGGTGACAAAAGCATGAACCTTGTTCTGCATTGTGTAGTGACAATATATTTATTATCTTGGCAATATTTCTCAGATGAAAGTATGCTAACCTAGTAATATTATTTACCTTATCTTCAAATGAAAGACTGGAATCTACAATCACACTAAGGTCTTTTACCTCTGTACATGATAAAACAGAAAGGCCACCCAGAGTTACTGTTTGATTAGAAAGCTTACTTCTAGCTGTGCATGTTCCTAGTACCAGAACTGCTGGAAGTTACTTAGCATCTAGTGTCTAATGTCCTTTAAATATTGCTCAACCTTGTTAAGCATTTTTTTTCTCATCTGGTTTTGCTGAGACATATAACTGTGTGTCATCAGCATATCAGTGGAAACTAATACCATGCTTATGAATTATGTTACCTAGAGGAAGCATGTAAAAAGCTGGGTAAAAAGTAATGGGCCTAAAACTAAACCCTGTGGAACATCAAACTTTACTTTATAAATAGTCACCATTTAAATCTTTTACTGATAACAATCATTCAAATAGGATCTGAGCCAGAAGAGGGCTGTTCCCTTAATTAAAAAAATTACATTTTCTAATCTGTGAAAGAGAATACTTTGATTAATGGTGTCAGGCTCTGCAGTAAGATCAAGTAAGACAAGTAGGAGGTCATTTGCTACGTTAACAAGCAATCTATCTGTGCTTGTTGATGAGGCCTAAATAATGACTAATACATTTCATGTGTGTTATTCTTATTCTTTTTCACTATATTCTACTGACCTCTCCCAAAGTAGGTACCAATTTGGTTAACCTTTCAAACGTAGTGACCACACATCAAGCTGTTAATGATTTCATAAGGGCATGAAAAAGACTCTATAGGGAATTTTAACACATAATGAAGTGTTAACGACATGAAGTGTTTCAAACGTGTGCTGTTCAGGAATTTAACAACGTTATACCGACCCCTGAAAAATTTATAACAAAACCATACCATCGCTAACGACATGAAGCAAATTTAAAATAATGTTACAAACTATTCCCGAGGTGTTTACAATATTATAATGACCTCATACCATTTCGTTAATGAATAGACGCCAAACTATAGACATTAGAGGAATGGGACATATTGGCATTGTATGTCCCGCCTGCACTCTCTCACATATACAGGTATACTGTGGCACCGGCTGAGGCTCCGCCACTTTGTTCTCTCCGAGTGAAAAGAAATAAAATTCATGTGATCCAGTTAAAATGATCACACATTTACAGCTGCGTGCAGAAATCAATCAAACACAAAGGCTGCACGCAAAAGCACCAGCTGGAGCATTAAAGAGTATCAGGGCAGTGAGATAGTATTATCCAAATAGTGAAATACATGCCAATATTTACAGTGGTAGTAAAATATTTGAGTTTCATGTAGCATGTAGTTAATATTCTATTTATAAGAAACATGATTAAAAGTGAATCGTCTACAGTAAAGCATCCTGAGACCATTAATGTGGAGCCACTGGAGTGGGTTCACTCACAATTTTGCATGAAGACAAACAAGATTCCATACATTCTGACAAGCCCTAAGCATTGGTTATGCAAGAATGGGCGATTATTTTAGTGTGCAGAATTTATATCGTATAAAATGTATATATTATTATGATGATTTTAAAATGTGTGACATGGATGATGCCCACAATTCCATCAGTGCAGTTTGTTTTTCCTTGATTTCATGCTGCGTGGTGGGAAATCCCTAATCCTGGAGTCACGGTGCTGAAAGAGAGTTGATACTCAGTTCCATACTCAATTAATAAATATTATGAAGGAAAAAAACAGGAAAACGTCTTTTTGGCTTTTGTTTTCTTGCCATTAAAAAAAAAGAAATAAAAAAAATGATTAAATTGTGAAAATATATTTAGTTGAATTATAAAAATGGACTAAATGTAAAGTTTTTATGTTTTGTGAATTCACTTTTTTTGCTTTGTAGATTCTTTTTTACTTGTTCACTGAAAAAATACATCGTAAGAATTTAAAATAGCTCTCCATACTCTAATTTATCTCAATTTTTTTTATAAGATATTAATGATACCAACTATTATTATTAAGCATATTTTTAAACACATTTGAGCTTAAAACAATCTTGTTCTGTTGACTTTTTTCCCTTCAAATTTTAAGCAATTAATTAGTTAATTAATTAATTAATTATTTGGCCAAGAAAAACAAATAAAATGTTTTGCTTGGAATGGAAAAAAATGGTATATTTGCTATTTCTGTCGCGCTGAACCCTGTAGTCAAACCTAGTCTGCTAATACAGTATGAAGAATCCCCACAGAAGCATGAGGCAGACCGTTTGGAGAGATGGATAAAGAGGTGGAGGAGTTCATTACAGCTGGAGGAAGAAGAAATTGCCTTTGATAAGGAGATGAAATCCATTAGCATGAAGAGAGGAGACATTCAAACGTCTTGCTTTTTGCTTGCTGTTCACTAATGCTAGCATGAGCCATCAACTGATGTTTACGGGAAGCTTCAAAAGGTCTGAGTGGACTAACATCTGTTTCATGACTCAGCAAATACTTAAAACAAGAATATATATACTATATATACACACACACAGTATATATAGTGCATACGATTTTTTTACAACTACTGATTGATTAAAAGACGGACTTGACACCATCACCACCGTCACTAATAAGAACAACAACAACAACAACTATCATCATCATCATCATCATCATCATCATCATCATCATCATCATCAATACCCGTCACTGCTACTGTACATGATTAGCAGATGACTGAGACTCAGATGCTTCATTCTCAAGACCTATTACACACACACACACACACACACACACACACACACACACACACACACACACACACACACACACACACAGCAGGAGGCAATCTACTTCTTTCGTGTTCATCTCCGGCCCTTGTCAGAAAACATATTTCTTCCAGCTTTAAGTTTCTGCAACAGCGAATTGGTTCTTCTTTATCAGCATCCATCTCATGCTCTACAAAGACATATGCCGTCTATATAATTTTATAATGAAATTGAGTGTCCTGATGATGACACATGCAATAAATCCCACTTTGTCTAGTCAATGATTATCTGATTCTCTTATAGACAGTGATTGAGTGGATCTCATGGTTGCCAGCACAGCTCGAGTGCATTAGAGCTCAACTCTAACCTTTTCCATATATCTTTCACTTTAACAATAGCATTCTTCCTTATTCAAGCCTGCAGGATGATGTACACTCAGTTGGAATTCTGTAGTTACTTAACAAGACTTTTGTTTTCTCATCTCTGACTAATCAGGTGTTGCTTAAGTTCATGTAACAGCAACAAGTTATAGGTTTACTTAAATGCTTTCAAACAAACCGATGAAAGGTGCACATGTAATTGCTAAGATGAAAGATAAAGAAAGAAAAAAAAAATTAAAAGATCAAACAAATAAATAATATTAAAACAAAATTAATTCAATAAATGACATTAGATTTGTATAGTGCTTCTAACAAATGTTCATAGTGGCAAAGCAGCCTAATAGAAATGATAATTCAAAATGGAAAAGAAAATGGAAAGCATTTATAGCTTTATCAAATTGTCCCTAAAGAGCAAGCTGGAGGTGACGGCGGCAAGGAAAAAACTCCCTGAGACAACATGAGGAGGAAACCTTGGGAGGAACCAGACTCTAAACGCAATTAATTAGGTTAAGGTTACCAACTTTTCACTTGGAAACAAACTTGTTGTGTTTGTATAAGAGGGGAAAAAAAAACACATCAGGACACGATGTGTGAGTATAATTATGTTTATAGTGGTGACAGTGACATTACTTTATGTTGGGTCACATAGTAACACATTAAAGGAGTTCCTGGGAGGCCGGCGTTTCAGATCTGAGCGCTAGTGAAACACTGAGGTAGTGCAGTTGACATTGTTCTTTCTGCTATTTGCTTTTAATGTGTTCATCAGTTCTGTTTCATTCCTTTAAACACTGGGTGAAACAGAAAGATGTCTGAAAGATTTTTATGTTGTACATAAAAGCAAAAGGTTGCATGTGAAGTAAAGTGATCACTTTAGACGGAATTAATCTGCCAGGCTGCTGTTTTGTCGGTTCTGCATTCACACTTGTTTATTTGAAGTTAAATAGATTTTTTTCATCATGTTTAATTATTTGAACTAATTTTGAAATTACGACAAGGCTAGCGATCATAACTTAATAAACTGAACCCTGGTGTCGAGACATAGCTGAGCAGTGGAACAGCAGCATTGGTCACATGACTGCATACACTGTATAAGGGCACAATGCAGTGCCCCCCCCCCCCACACACACACACACAGTACTAATGGACTGTACTCTATGCGTTAACCCACCTCTCTTATTCCCAATACTCAATGTAATTCTATAATTCTATAAATTGCAAGAAATGTTGATAGAGATGTTTTTTTATGGTAATTGTAAGTATTTTAAGAAAAAAAAAATGATAATCTTTTCAAAGTTTTCATTAAAAAAACTATGAAAAAGGAAATCATGGTTTAGAATTTTGGGAAAGAGAAAAAGAAAGAAATAAAGGTCTAAAGACTAAATATGTAAAAAGTGCACTTTCATCACTGGAATAAAACTACGACTAAAATGAACCCAGCTCCCATCCTTAAAATGTGACAAGACAAAATATTAAAAAGTTTCCCCCTTTTCCCTCCATTTCTGTATTCTAACAGCATTTCCTGTCCACATGTGTACACCTTGTTAATGGATGTGGCGCGTCACTGGCTGGGACAAGCGTGCGGTAATTGTTGAGGATGTGCGGAGGTGGCTAATCACATTAGCATAATGGAGAATTTTCCGCTGGTTGGGTCCGGTGGAGAAATTGCCACTTTAATAGCAGAGCACAACTGACTGAAGTGTTTTCCTCATTCTTTTAACACACCCATTAACTCTCCTGACATCACAGGGCAAAACACGGGCCTGGGGATGGTCTAGTCTGAAGCTGGGGTTTGCATCCAATCCAAGAATGTAATTCAGAGAGTAAAATGAAACCAATACTACAAGAAGGTAACGATGGGGCTCGGTGGAGAAAAGAGCCAGGAGGATGAGTTTATCTCAACCGTCATGAACTTACTAATTGTTCTACTGAGAAAGAATGATACCAGAGAAATTTGACCAACTTATTTTATCATTCATATATATTATATTAATATACATTTTTTATAGATAGATAAGTATGGGGGCTGTTCAAGTCAAACCAGAAGTTGAACCAGAATCCCTTTATTTCTCTATATAATCCCATCCTACAGTAACATACTTATCCCAGTGTTTCACTAGTGCTTGGACACCATCAAGGTAGAAAGTTTTCTCAGTACGCCGGAGCCGTGATCAGACTGCCTCCTTCATGTCTGAAACACCGGCCTCCCAGGAAACCCCTTTAATGGCCCAAATATAATGTGTACAGTAAGTGGTGTTGGTGAATGATTGTGTGTACAGTTCCCACAAACAGTGGGACAAGTATTCCGTCGATTTTCATGGGTTCCACTCGCTAATTGTTCGCAGGAAGGGCTACAGTCGGCTCCGAGCTTGGGTCAGGATCATCATTCATGGACATACGTTTCCACCGTTCAAATATTTTACTGTGGCGAAGAGTCTCATCGCCGTACATCGTCCGTGAAGTCTTCTGTAAATGTCAATCGGTTTTAAGCCTTCATTCGACAGAAATTTCACCACAAGTCCTGGTTTGACTTGAACGCCACGCATGAATACAACATCATTGTCACTGCACAGAACAGGGACTCAGCAATGAAATGCAATATAGCAGATACCAGAGGTGCAAACAGTAGTGTATATACAGTGCCATGAAAAAGTATTTTTTACATATTTGTTACACCTAAATGATTCAGATCATCAAACACATTTTAATATTACACATAGAAGCCGAGTAAAATAGGCCCTAGGTGAAAAAGTAATTGCCCCTAAACCCAATAACTGTACTGTAAGTATTGTAACTGAAATCGAGTGTTTCTTTTAATTCAGCCACACTGGAGGGTTGAACCTGTCACACCACTTTATCTCATTGGGATTTAAGTCTGGACTTTGACTAGGCCTCTCCACAACTTGTAATTTCTTTGTCGAGCCATTCAGAGGTGGACTTGCTAGTGTGTTTTGGATCATTGCCCTGCTGCATGAGGTCCCGACCTGATGGCCGGACATTCTGTTAAAAAAGTTAAAACAACAAACAAAACAAAAATATAAAACCGAGCTTGAAATGTAATAGACGGACCACAACTCAATCAGTTACAGCTTTACATCTGACTGTTACAAACCCCTGACACTGGAGACTCCTTCCAAGAATGCTACATAAACCTCTCTTCATGAATAATGTCATGACCGATAATAATAAAAACCTGTTCATGTAAAGCTTCCACCTCAGGGCTCCATGTTATTGGGTCACTACTACAGAAATGATTAGATCCTATAGAAGAACAAGTGATGAAATATAAACGTATGATTTTAATTTAGAAACCAATCTAACATGGTTTAATACCGAAGAACCATCTGTGGACATCGGGGTTAATTGACAATAGCATTTATACAAAAGTCTTTTTTTTATAACTTTTGTACACATTTCTTGTTGTTTTTTTTTTTTGACTAGAGAAAGTGGGTGCTTAAGTACATCGACTGTATGGAGAGCCCACTGTTCATTTGGGAAATAAATAATAGAGATGCCTTCCTCTTACCGTAAACCCTATTAACTTTGACGTTAAGTGATAATCGTATAAGATGGAGGCCTCTCCTGTTTGCTCCTCTCTCCCATCTCTTGCTCTACCTTTCGGCGTCTGCCCTGATGCACTTTCTATTCATTATGTGCTCGAAAGTCTAAAAGGCAGCCCACTTTCAAATAGTCCGATCTTGATGAAGTGCTGCTGTAATGAATTAAAGATGTCCTGCTTATCGTTCCGGGGACAGGTACAGGAACACACACACACACACACACACACACACACACACACACACATGCACAAACACACACACACACACACACACACACACATGCACAAACACACACACACTTACTGTACACGTATGCTTGTGGTCTCAACTCTCTATATCCAGGTGTTGAGCTCATCCGATTTTGCCGTGTCTGCCGCTTCCATGAAATTTATCACAAGTAATACGGTTTTAACTGCATTAAATTGTCGTGTGTTTTCATTACCGAACCAAGGTGAGGTTCAGTTCCAATTAAAAGAGCGCTACACGCTGCCTTCCGTTCCACTGTCACTTCATTTCATAATTAATCGTCTCCAGCAGGTCTTCAGAGGCCTGAACAGGGAAAGTGGGTTATTACAATACGATACAGTTTCAGCCAAGCTTCGTGCTTTGTTATTTAATTTATTATCTTTTTTTTTTTTTTTGTGAAGCTCATATTCCTTTGCGGAGTGTTTTAACTAAAAGAAAAAAGCAAAACAGTTTTAGCCTTTTGTGTACCACCAAAAAGTCCTACTTTTACTAAATGTGGCACATCCCATAATATTTTATTCCTCTTATATGGTGGCAATTTTCCCAACATCTACTGTACAACATCCATACGAATCTATACCACTTATCCTGTGTAGGGTCGCAGGGGGAATTATGGGCAATTTGAAAACATCAGTCTGCCCAAACTGCAGCTCTTTGGATTGTGGGAGGAAACAAGTGTATCCAGTGGAAACCCACTGGGAGCACGAGGAGAACATGCAACAGACTAAAGGTTCGAGATTCAAACCCCCAGCCCTGGAGGAGTGAAGTGACAATGCTAACCACTAAGCCACTGCTCTATATACAGGTAGCCATATCTAACATCTAATATTGTTAAAAAAGAAGTTGTTTATTATGGCAAAGTTTTATAGTGTACTCATGTTTTTATTTCTTGAAGTTAATAAGACAATAAAACAATAAATAAGTCAAATGTGATTTTAGTGTCATGTTACCAAGAAACCACAAAGATGGGACAGATTTACAGATAAAACTCCATTTTTTACAAAAGGTTCATCACTGGAGACTCTTTCCATGATGAAAAGCATCACCTTTAAGTAAACTTTAACAAATCAAAAGATTACATGCATGATGTTTACTAAAAAAAATTGTCATTTTTTGTGCAAATGGTATAAAATGGAAATCCTAAACAAACCCATTGCATGTGGTACGATGGTTATCCCCCATAACTCCCCTCCCCCGCAAAGACCTCTACTACGCAGTCCCAGGGCCAATCTGACATGCGGCAAGAACAGAAAACAAGTGGTTTAATCTTATTATAATGAATTACGCTTCACTAGACTTCTGTCCAGGGGGACGATACTGTCCGGGGATTACTTAAGGACCAGACAGCCAACTGATCAACAGTTCAAATCCCTAACTACTTCTAATCATGTTTGATTTTCACAGGTAGAAACATATTTTACAACTAATTATCACTCTTATTTATTTCTTAGTCAGTTATTTTCTCTGCCCAAACCTACAATCAGTTACCATGAGGAAGCACAGCAGCCTATAATCAACATTTTATAACTCGATTTCTCCCCACTGACATGCGCTGATAAGAGAATGTCAGTGACAGCTAGTGCATTAAACAGTCCCAGATATCTGACATATTTAATTAGAACAGTTGCCTGCAAAGGTGCTGACTCCCGTTTTAACAATCAATGGATGCCTGCGGTCCGGCCTGGCAGAATTATTTCTTGATGTAGCACCGCCCCGATAAGTGACCTCTTAATCAATCCCGAGGAAGCCTAAAGCCTCCTCGTATATTTCCGTCCTGTTCCTGAGGATGTGTTGGGCTTAGTGCTTAGCCTTGCTTCGATGTCATAAGGAAGCAGATGGATGAGGTGTGTATCCTTGTGTAGGGTCCATGAACGGCTCAACACCTTGAGTGTAAATGAAACACATCGACAGGCTGAAGTGGTCCAAGAACTGTTGTTCCAGCTCCAGGGTGCTGTTTTCTTTTCTTTTCTTTTCTTTTCTGTTTTTTTTTTCTTCTTCTTCAAATACACATCACTGTGATGTGTATACATAATGGAACTGTCTCTCATAGACAGAGTGCTGAATTCAGATCTCCTGCATTACATTAACATCTAAAATGAGTTTTAAATTGGGTTTATAATTGGAAGCCAGCTTCTTAGGAAGTAATGCAATCCCATTATCTGTGTCTGTATTTGGCATCCTGTAAACCAAATGGGTTTCAAAAATAATATTAACAAATATGACCCCCCTCCTCCCCCCCTCGCCCCCCCCCCCCCCCCACTTGCCCTGGAGAAAAATTATGCAGTTATCAAACAACTTTTTAGTCCAATGTACTATTTAAAACCTGGAAGGATAGTGCTTGAACCGTCAAGAAATGTTGTTGAAAAATCAGTTTGCATAAAGATCAGACTTTACTGGAACAATGGAAAAAGGTCATGTGGTCTGATGAGTCCAGATTGAACCTATACCAGAGCGGTGCGCGTGTCACGGTAAGAAGGGAAGCGCATGAAGTGATGCACCCATCATGCATATTGTCCACTGTACAAGCATCAGGTCTAGACTCTGAAATGTGACCAGGTTATCACATCTATGGAGTTTTCACTTCCCTGATGGAACGGCCATATTAAAGGACTCAAATTCTGGAAGAGTGGACCTGGGAGCATGAGGAATCATTTTCACACATAAACCTGATTAAACCTTTGCAACCCTGACTAGGCAGGGACTAAGGTTGACTTCATGCTACATATTTGTGTTAGTGAACATCATTTGTGCAGACATTTTTACTCTATATATTTCTACTCCCTCATGCTTCAAATAAAGTAAAACCCTAAATGAAAGTATCTTTTCTGTGGCATCATGCAGGACCATGTGCTCATCGTTATGACCTTAAACAAGATTTTAAAAAAGTAACTTGTATTTGGGATTTGAACATAATAATTTAGAACATAATGTACTCACATTCAAATATTTTATGTTAAAACTCACTATTTAAGCTTGTTCTTTAGAAGACTGATTCAGCTACATCACATACATCACGCCTGTTTATAATTTATTAATTTTTTTTTCCAAAAGTGACAAATTAAAAATTCAAAATTTTATTTGTCATATGCACAGTCATACACAATATCATATGAAGTGAAATGCTTATATGACCGCCAATGACAAAGTAAAAATACAAAAAAAAAAAAAAGAATTTTCAATAATAATATAAAGTATGAAATAAGATAAGTTAAAAATATAGAAACATATAGAAAACTTTTAGTTGTAAAAAAAAAACATTATGTACAAATAATAAAACAAAAAAACAAATAAAATAAAATAAAATACAATACAAACACTGTATCGTCAAATCTAAACACGGTGTTTTCATGGTAAATGTGCAAATTGTACAAAACCTGTACTATATCATACATGTATAAGTTTGTGTATTTAATGTCACATCCTTAAAACTGACAAAATGTTGCATGCTTTCAGGAAGTAAATGATTACATGAATTTGTTTAAATAAAATTGTATTAATTAAAAACAATGCATATTAATTCACTGGCACCGAGCTTGTCAATGCTCTGAGGATTTGATTTAATCTAAGTCAAGTGGGTCTAAATGTCTCATCTATAGGTGTAAGGTGCAAATGTGGTTCGGAAAAAAGGATGGCTGTGTAAATGTGGGAAAATTTGTTAAGAGGACAGTTTTCCTTCATCCTACTTTTCACAAAAATAAATAAATAAATAAATAAATAAATAAATAAATAAAATAAGGGTTTGGTGTTCCTACCACAAGCAGGACCTATTTTATCTTGATTTTTGACTGGTAAATATTTTATAGTTAAAATTAAAAAGAGATCAAAGGAACAAGCTTCATAAAAGAACAAACTTGGTGGGTTTCCTCTGGGTTCTCTGGTTTCCTCCTGCAGTCCAAAGACATGCAGATTAGGTTAAATGGTGTTCCCAGATTGTTCCTGTAGTGTGTGAATGAGTGTGTGAGCGCGTGTATGTGTGTGCCCCCGTCTCGTGCCCTATATCTCTTGGGATAGACTTCAGGCCCTTTGCAACCTTCTAGCGGTTTAGTCGATGAGAGAGTGAAAGTGATTATTCTTTCATTGAAGTATTAATTTATTACTTGCCTACACTTTCAGATTTAAGTCCCTATTAGGAGAACAATAATAGGTTGTCTGAAGCATAAGTCTGAATATATATATAAAATGGTTAAAGGTCAGTTTAAACAGTCAGTTTTCATATAAATATAAATAAATCACATTAGCCAGCATGTACAGTTCTGTCCTGCTAATCTACAATGTGAATTAGCTGATACTTTAGACAGCACAAGCTAATCTTGATTTTTTCAAACTAAAAGATGCACTCTGTCTGACGATGAAAAAGGGAAGAAATGTGACTATAATTTGATATTTCCAAGATGCTCTGAGTCACCGTGACAATCCTGTAAGTGTGTGTCAGGTGTGTGGGTTCAGAATTGGCAAGGAATCGTATCCATATGTCAGTTATAATGACACCCCCAAATATAGACAGGAGGGAGGTTCCAAGAGTTTAAACAAATGATTGAGAAATAATGGAGTTTTCTTTTTTCCCTTCCTGAATATGTAAAGCATTTATTTGTCTGGTAATTAATTATGTGTATAGTAAATAATAGTTTACTGTTCATCCGTTTTGGGTAATTTGTATCTTTACTGAATTGTGAAGTTGCTTACAGTATAATGTTTTTTGTGAAATTCACTCTCTTACTCTTCGTCTGGGGTTTGGGGGGGGGGGTGCTAGGAGTGTACCCTGGACCAATGGTCCCAATCAATCGCGACACACACACACACACACACACACACACACACACACACACACACACACACACACACACACACACACACACACACATTATGGGCAATTTTTAAATGTATAATAATTAGCCTAATCTGCAGGTGGGAGGAAACTGGAGTACCCGGAGGAAACCCACCAAGCACAGAGGAAACATGCAAACTCCACACACACAGACCCCGAGGCAGGAATCAAACCCTGAAGGTGCAAGGCAAAAGTGCTAACCACTATGCCACCAGGCTGCCATTAGTGAAATTCATTACCTGAACATTGTATTGTGTTTTAGCTAGAATGGCATTAAAATGGCTATTAAAATGTTTTGGTTAAAAAAAAAAAAAAAACCACTAAATGCACCGTTAACTCTGTGACGGTTATCTTTCAGCACTGCAGAAATACATTAACTTCAGTCAAACACCACCTATTCAAAGCTCTAAAAGCTAATTAAACAATGTGGTTGTTAATGTGATACTAAGATTATTATCACACTGTAGGTGTCAGCTCTGAGGATTCAGCAGTGCACTCTCTCCTGCACTCCTTCCTCCTTTTGTGTTCACTGGAATATAGTCGCTACAAGCTCCACAAAAGAGCTGGAAAAACAGCGGTCTGACGGTCCAGTTTGCATCATCACACTTTTAGGTGTTTGTTATGTGTAAAATGAGTCACGGTGAGACGCGCCCACGGTGCTTATACAGAGCCTGACCTTCCTCAATGAACAACAAAAGCTCTGACTAAAAAGGGAAAAACTGCAGCTAGTGAAAAGAAATGGAATAAAAAACATGTGAGGTTTGCAATAATAATAATAATAATAATAATAATAATAATAATAATAATAATACAAATGTAGGAAAAAATGTCAATTTGAATATACTTGTACATGCATACAATGTAATATATGTATACTGTATATATCCCTATAATACATTCTATATTATTGCACAACACCAATAAAAACAAATACTGTATTGTTAAAATAGTCAATAAAAATGCTAAAACAAATGCTATATACATGTACATAAATTATTTAAATTATAAAAACAAAAATGGATTATATTTCATTATTGTACAGCAACTTAATTTTAATATCTTAGTTTAAATAATAGATGGCAATTATATAGCTAAAACAGTAATACTACTACTACTAATAATAATACTACTAATAATAATACATTTTATACAAAATAAAAATTATAAAAACATGTATTTTAATTACGTTGATTATACACTGATTAGCCATAACATTAAAACCACAAACATCAAACATCTAGGTTTTAGGTTCCCCTTGTGCAACCGGGGAAGCCCTGGCCCCTTGGGTGTTGCCTCACAGGGCCTCTGGGGGTGTGCTGTGGTGTCAGGCAGCAGCACATTGGCAGCAGATCCTTTGGGTGATGCGAGTTGTGTGGGTGGGCCTCCATGGATCGGACTGGTTTGTCCAGCCCATCCCATGGTTGCTTGATCGGATTGAGATCTGCGGAGTTTGGAGGCCAGGTCAGAAGCCTTGGGCTTTTTGCCAGCTGGGCCTCATGTGAGGTGGGCTGTGGTGCACTGGGTGTTCTATCAATGCCAGCATTTACTTGTTTTTTGGCAATTTGTCCTGTTGTTCAAGTTTAGTGGTGTAAATGTTATGGCTGATCGTGTATATTTTTGTGTATATACACGGCACCGCCTTCAGGATACAATATTTGAACCACTGGGTGCACATGGTCCTCCAAAGGTTTTGGCTATAGCAGCCCCGCCATGTACATCGACCCTGTGGAGCTCCAGACGAACAGTTTTGGTGGAATCAGGAGAGTTGATGTGCACATTTAATTCTGCAGTGAGTTGGGCAGCTGTGGTTTTATGTTTTTTTGGATACAATGCGGGTCAGCACCCGGACATAAAAGTATGTTTTGTTTGAAGTATTGTAATTCGCTACATTTTAAATCATATGCGCTATTGAGTAAAACAAATGAATGAAAATGCAAAAAATATTATGCTTAGTATAAATGCTTCGTTGCGCTCGCGTGGACTGGGACGTGACGCCATATTTAAGTGACCACTTTGATTTTCAAGCACAAGAAAGACAACAGCTTTATTATGCAAAGGTGTTCCTTCAATTAAAACCACTAGTATTGAGATTTATATCTGCTCATTTTTTTTGAACTACGCTAGAATGCCTCATCCCACCCCGCTGTAAAAAAAAAAAAGTTACTCGTTTACTCTGAGTAAATTTTTTATGAGCTACTTTTTACTTTTACTTGAGTAGATTTTTATAATGGTAACTTTACTTGTACTTCAGTAAAATTTCACTGAAGTAACAGAACTTTTATTTGAGTACAAAATCTTAATCCTGTTTCCACCTCTGGCTGTACTGTATGTTCTCATCTTAAAAATCATTTTGTTAATCTGTTTCTGGTTTAGGTATTTTTCACCCATTCAAGTAAACTGAAGCCTGGTCCCCAATATGTCTGTTGAATGAACAAGAATGTCTTTGTTTAAGACGTATTAATAAACAAATTAATATTTGTTAAAACCTAATGGTAGTTATTTTGCGTTTGGAGAGTTTCTCAACCTAAACGTCTGTTCTAATTGGAACACAGTCAGTCACATTACTGATCTAACAACCTTTAAAAAAATGGAATATGGAGTTGAGTTATGCCAAGTCAAGTTGTTATACAGTATTTTTTACAGCACATTGAAAACAACAGCAGTTGACCGAAAGTGCTCAGAGTTATGGGGAAAAATCTGTCTCTGTGCAGGATATTACAGCGTTGTGGCCTTGATTTGGAGCACTCAGGATAGAGACGAGATGAAAATGAGGACTGATTGGTGTCTCGATCAGATTTCAGCATCGCTGGCTTTAACACAATTATACGTCCATTCTGTTATGTTGAGCTGAGAAGCTTTTTCATATCCTGTCTCTGTGATACACAATGCTGAGCCGTGACGTCTTCTAAACATGTTAAGCTGAAAAAGATGGAGAATCAGTGGAGAAGATCACGAACAAATAATTTCTGCGAATAAGTGTTGCTTATCTCATAAGTACATCATGTGTAGCTAGACTTGTACATTTAACATTTACAATTTATTATTATTTTTCTTTTTTGCCTTTCTTCAAGGTGAATTGTTGAATAAAGTTAAAATTTAATTATAAAAAAAGAGAGGAATATGTTAGGAAATAGGTGGCTGGCTATTTATTTATTCATGTATTTATTTATTTATTTATTTATCTGGTATAATTTTCGCCAGTGTTTTTTTAAATTTTATTTAAAAAAAAAAAGAAAGAACAGAAATCAAAACCGTTGCCTCAACTTACCTAGTCTATTAAAAAATACCAGATTGATGTTTTTTAAATTTGATCTTAAAAGTTAAATCATTAACTAGTTTAACAAAATTTTATTTTTTAAATTATTATTATTATTATCATTATTTATTTATTTATTTATTTATTTTTAAATTTTTTCCATGTTAAATACATTACAGAGCAAGAAATATACTTGAAGAACTTTATATACTTTTATTTTATTTAAATTAAAACAATATTATTATTTACAATTTTGTCATATTTTACAAACAAATTTTACCAATGTTTTATTTATTAATTAGTTTTTTCTCTTTTTTTTACTTTATACTTTTTAAAATGTATGTATGTTTAAAAATCATCTTGTTAATCTGTTTATAGTTTATGTATTTTTTTTTTTACCCCTTTAGCCTGGTTTCTAATATGTCTGTTGAATGAACAAGAATGTCTCTGTTAAAGAATAATTAATAAACAAATTAATATTTGCAAGAGTGTAAAACCTTATGAATGCTAGTTGTCTGGGGCATTTCTCCACCTGTTCTAATTGGAACAGAAACTAGATCTAACATGCGCGTAAGACAAAGCCCTCATACAGAGTGATCTCAGAGACGTACACTTTAATTGTTGGAAGTCCGAGAAAGTAAAAACATCACGCAGTGCAGGCAGTCGGGGCGGTTGTGTCTGATTTGTGCTTTTATTTTCATGGAGCCTTTCATGGAGAAACTTTGCATCGCTTGTACAATACTTTACAAATGGGAGGGAGCTGAATTCAGACGGAGGAGGTTGCTAGGCAACACTTTGGGCATCGCAGTTGGGAGATATTTGCTCCCTTTCCCCCCCTTTCTCAGTAGGTGATAAGCATTACTCCTCTGCATGGCTCTGGTACAGGCACAGAGATAACACTTGGTCTTGAGATTGGTGTGGAGATTTCCTCAGGCTTAGAGTGCAGATTAAGGAGATAGCATGACCAAAAGAAAGCTTGAAATAAGGGTGCACTGAAGTTACGTTGTGTATGGAGCAAACTGCAAGGCTAAAAAAAAAAGAAAAAAAAAAAGAAATAATAAAAAAAAAAATCACATGCTCGTCTCAAACGGCTTTATTGATTTGGCTAGAATTGCTCCTGTGGTTTCTAATGTGGTGTGAAACAGGATCAAAGGATGAAAAACAAGCTAAAAACAGTTTTAACAAGCAAAAAAAGAAAAAAAAAAACAGAGTTTTACCTGGAAGGCATAAGTGCTTTGTTATATAGTGTAAGTGAGATAAAGAAGATTCTGAGCCAGGTGGAAAAAAAATCAAGCAGACTCTGGCACTAAGGGGAAAATGTAAAATGCAACACATAGTGTAGGTGGTAATGCTTTTTATTAGTGACAAAGAGAAAATGAAATACACTCAAAAGCAAAACCTACACAGTTTTGCTAAAAACCTTTGGCCCATACTGAGCGAGAGGTCACTTCTCTTGTAGACGTCGAGCAAACGCTGCTGTTGTCGCTTGTGGGTGTGTGCGTTTTTACTTACAATGAAAAAGGCTTGTAGCCTAAATGTAAGACTTACAGCTCACGCATATGATTTATTTGTCTTTTAAATGCATTTAATATCAGTTTTTACTATTGTAATAAAATGGGGTAAAAGAACGACAGTTGGCTGTTTGAGATGTGCTTCATGCTTTGTGTTAGCTTTGTTAGCAGATTAGCAGAGCGAGCTTGCTAGCTCGTGTTAGCTCCTGTTCCACCCGAGGACAGGAAGAGTCCTCTCGTCCAGTGTGAATGTTACTTGTTTGTACATGTTACTGATTATATGCTAGTTTTTTTTTATCCACTGTTAGCAGATAGTACAGAGCAAATAATATACACAGGAACTGATTCGGAGCTAAGTTGTGGGAGGGAAACAGAAAAACTTATCTGGTGAATTTTACACTTCCTGGCCAAAATAAAAGTCGCACAATCTAAGATTTCACTCAGTGGCGTTCGGCTTTGATTACAGCACACAGTGTGGTGTCCAGTTCATGTGTGAGAATGATTCCTCATGTCCCCAGAAATACTCTTTAATATGGCCGTGCCATTAGGGAATAAAACTCCGTAGATGTGATAATCTGGTGATTCAGTACGTTCAGGTCGTCGGGTGACTTTATTTTATTGCCACATAACGTTGCTGAGTCTCGACCTGAGCAACTGAAGCAACCCCAGATCATAACACTGTCTCCAGAGGCTTGTACAGTGGACACTATGGATGATCGGTTCATCCCGCTTACCCTGACGCACACATCGCTCTGAACTAGCCTCAGTCTGGACTCATCAGACCACATGACCTTTTTCCGTCACTCCAAAGTCTAATCTTTATGCTCCCTAGCAAACTGAAGCTTTTTTTCTGATGCATCTCACTACAAGTGGTATTCTTATGGACACACAGCTGTTTAGTTCTAATAGTGTGTGTGTGTGTGTGTGTGTGTGTGTGTGTGTGTGTGTATGGAAATGCTCGACTTTCACTATTAAACATAGCTCAGGTTTTTATTGTTGATTTTTTTTTACCATGCAACTTTATCAAGTCATCTCCATTCATGATTTACATACATGATTTTAACAATCACATTTCTTCTCCAGCACTATCCTTCTAGCGTTTGATAATGCGTACAACACAATTCCAGCCATTTCAATTCTCCTTAGTAGTTTTCTTTGCTTGATGTAGCCCAATAATTTGACCGTTCTGAAATGGTGACAATTTGTTTGTCCAGCCAGTGTGATTGGCACTTTACCCCGTACTTATGATGGTAAAATAAACAGGTTAGCATGTTGCTTGTCCAACTTTCACTTTGGTGCTCGCTAGTGAGAATGAATCTTTCCTTTGCTTTACCTCTCAGAGAAAAAACCATCAGCAGGGGGTTGCTTTTTAAAGATGTAAACGGACACCTCAAAGTCAGAAATGCCTATAATTTCCCACTGCAATCCCAGCAGGAACCCTGACATTGGATGAGGATTTAAATTCGGTCGTAACAACATGGTGATGATGCTTACTGTCAATACAACGCCTGACGCGACAGCTTCCATGCCATGCCGTCTCTTAGTGTTGTGATGGTGTTAGTGGTCCTGTGTCTGTAGAATTCCCTCTGCAGTGACTGGAGTTTGTATTCTGCTCAGGCCACGGGTTTGGTATCAATGTCGTTTTTTGAAACATTGTGTTAAGAGAATTTGTATAACGTTTTCCCATTGTCATGGAGTTCTGAGGTCATTTCCTCAATGTGATTCTAACTTTCAAAAACAACCTAGTACCGATGGTGTGCCAACGTCATGTTTTGATAACCAAAAATTCCTGATGCATTTTGTTTACCTTTTATCGATACATTGCACTCATGCCCTAGACTATACAATTCCCTTACCCTTAGCTACATTACATTCGTGCACATATAAATATAAATATTATCTACAGTATATTTGCACTAAGAGAGGCGGCATGTAGTGGTTAGAACTGTCACCTCGCGCCTCCAGGGTTGAGGGTTTGAGTCCCGTCTCGAGTCTGTGTGCATGGAGCTACGTGTTCTCCCCGTGCTTGGTGGGTTTCTTCTGGGTACACTGGTTTCCTTCAACATTCCAAAGACTGTTTAGTCCTAATACTGTGAGTTCTCATCACATTGTGTGTGTGTGTGTGTTGTGTGTGTGTGTGTGTGTGTATGGAAATGCTCTACTTTCACTATTAAACATAGCTCTGGTTTTTATTGTTGTTACTTTTTACCATGCAACTTTATCAAGGGTTTAAGTCATCTCCGTTGGCTCATTGCCCGTAGTGTGTGTGCTCTGCCTTGATGGATTGCCACCCTGTCCGGGCTGTACCCCAACTTGTGCCCAAAGTCTCTTGGGATAGGATCCAGGCCCCCTGTGACCCTGTACACAGGATAAGCAGAAGATTAAGTTTAACACATTAAACGTTGCGTCAATTTTGACTTTGTCCTAACGTCTTGCTTTAGTTTTATTCTTTAATTCAATTGTATAACACACTAATTTTGTTCATTTCTACCCTAGCCATTTGCTAGCTGTCCTTTTACTTCGTTAAGTGCATTTCATTCATCTTTCAGTTGACGTAATGCAGTTTACTGACTCTCACAGTGTCCAGTGCTTCTGCTTCGTATTCACTAAGCTTCTTTGCCTATCTATTGTTTGAATTATTCTTAGCTCCTTGTTCAGCTATGTATGGTTGTTTCTTTCCTTGCAGTCAGTGTTCTCACTGCTTAATTAATGCATGGACTTTGCTTGGAATCTGTGAATTAGCCCAGAATTACTCGAACTATCGCTGAAAGCGCTGGGTGAGATCAGTGTCACGGAGAAGACTTTGTGTCTGACTTCTTTTTTCTACATTCTCATTAAGGATGCTGAAAATCCGGGCTTAGAAGATCTGTGTTTTGGTAGCGTGGGTGTTAACTGCGTATTGCATCATGGAGTGAAAAAAAAAAAAAAAGATGAAGGCTGTGCAGGCAGAAGAATAGAGATACAAAAAGGTGCAGGCCAAGAAAGATGTAAACATATGGAAAAGTGAAGTACGTGGCAACTTCTTGGTCTCCTGGGGGTATGGCTAAATTCTGTTACGGTTCCTACAAACATGCTACACAAATCCTTGATTCTCTTCCAGTGCAACATATAATGCATGTTTTTTTCTCAGAGCTACTGTAGCAAGTTGAAAAGCTTAAAGGCTTGGGTGCATTTTATGAAATTTATAAGCTAGCTATAAATTTATAAAGCTAGCAATCTCACTATATTGTATGTTCTTAGCTAGCATACATTGCTACCATATCTTGGTACAGTTATATAACATGGATGAAGTCTTACTACGTTTGTGTA
This sequence comes from Clarias macrocephalus, assembly GCA_011419295.1. Taxonomy (NCBI): domain Eukaryota; kingdom Metazoa; phylum Chordata; class Actinopteri; order Siluriformes; family Clariidae; genus Clarias; species Clarias macrocephalus. The sequence continues at coordinate 39,237 of JAAGKR010000653.1, forward strand.
AATATGTAAGACCAAAAAAAAAAAAAAAATCACAATTAAAGATAGCGTTCCCCATTTTGTCCAAAAAGTTTATTATATCATGTCTTCCCTCGTGGATTACATTTAAGGAAAGTAGAGAAATGTGTGCAATATATTTTGTCCAAAGTACTGTTTTACTGTTTTATATTTGGGTTTATTCAGAAGACCTGCTAGGCTTTTGTATTTGTATGCTAACTTTTAGCGAATTGCTCTTTTAACATGTTTTGTTGATAATATTAATAAACTACCAGCCGCAATTTTGAACTCAAGTCCATCGTCGTTCCTGATTTGTATTTCTTTCTACACTATAAATAAATCCAAAATACACAAGAATCTCTTTGAACAGTTGATATTGAGATGCATCAGCTACTTCTGCTCTGTGAAGCTTCATAACGGCTCTAATCTCAGGTGCTGGTTGTTAATTGGTGATTTCTGAGGCTGGTGACTCTAAGTGAACGTCTCCTCTGCAGCAGAGATAATGTTTGGGTCTTGCTTTCCTGGGAAGGTCTTCATGAGAGACAGTTTCATCATGGAGCTTGATGGGTTTTAGGACACAATACTGTTCTTACAATAATTGGTCCAGAAGAGCTGACCTTCGTGTCTTAATTACGTAATGTCATGTGTTATTTCATAGCTTTGAAAAAATCCACATTTGTTCTAGAATGTATGAAATAAATCCAAACTTTTCATGTGGTGAATCTTCAACTGGGGAGGTAACCATATTACCTGGGGGCAGGAATGACATGCTTCCAGCCTAAACTCATACTGACCAAGGGGCAGACATGTGAGTGAGCTTGCAGTGGTTATTCTACTGCGTACATGCATTGTTAAGGACAGCGGGCTGCGAAAGTGGAAAGTGGCTCTTTAACAGCATTCATTTGAAAAATATTAAGGCTTAACATGTTGTACCTGTTCAAGCGACGTAAAAACACACAGACATAAGGATGCACATACAGTACTATACAGTAGTTAATCCAATTACTGGACCTAATAACCATGTGCAATAAGTGTGTGTGTTTGTGCATGAAGTAAAAGCCAGATCTCTAATGCACATCCTTTGCACCTCCTGGTGATATGTGCTAATAGTATTGTTACAGAAGTAGAAACTCTAACAGATGGTGTTTATGTGATTTTGTTTCTCTCTTTCGTATTCTTCTTCACGTCGCCGTGTCCACGTTGGCATGGGGGCCGCTTAGTAGCACGTCCTTCTTTAGTTCGCTCCGGCCAGGGAGCCTCCGGGGGCTGTGATGACGTGTTTCATATACCACCTTCATTTGGTATTACAGTTACTGCATCTTCACATCCTTTGGTTGTCAACTGGGAACAATGGAGGAGTCTCCAGTGCGTAATGGAGCGATGCACTGGTTGGAGCATCTCTTCAGTCTTTATGCTTCTTATTTTTTTTTTGTCATTTTCCAAAAGATTAAAATAACCTGTGTTTTTTTTTTTAAATGGCTGAACAAGATAGAGATAACAAAAGGCTGTTTTGTGTGTATTTAAAAGCACTTGAAGGTCAATTGAAGTCGCTTGGATGTTCTTTTATCACAAAAAAAAAAAACACTTAAAACAAGTACAGCACCATCGAGAATATTGGGCACAGATTTAATAAACTCTCAGCTGAATTTACTTCTGCCTGGTTGCACATGTCTGGCATTTTAAAGCACAAAAGTTCTGTGAAGTCCTGTCAAGTAGAGTCTAATTATCATGCTGTATGAAGTGCTTCACAGCCTCATGGAGTGGAATCAATGCCAACACACTCTTCAGGAAATCGCTTCTATTCATTCGAACCTATATATAAACATATGCAGGCTAAGTGTGTGTGTGTGTGTGTGTGTGTGTGTGTGTGTGTGTGTGTGTGTCATTTTCCCATCGTCTTTCCCATTATCATTTGAACTGTGGTGTTCTGACTGATGCTCGAATAAGAGCATGAATGAACGTTCTATAAATGGCTGCCCAAACGCAGTCAGTGTGCCAGTAGTTTTAACCTTTTGAGGGATTTAAGCGCACACTTGACCAGAAGATGATTAACTAAAGCAAGAAGACTAAGTAGAAACTTCTGCTCCGTTATGTCATAGTGTATGGTGAAAACCAATAAGCAATGTAAAGCACTATATAAAGTGAATTTTACATAATTTATGGGAAAATGGGAACAGCAAAAAACCAAAACCAAAAAAATAAACAAACAAACAATGGAAACAAACCGAATGGAAAGACAAAAACAAAAACATCAGTTTGAGCTCAATAGCAATTTAAAAGACATTATCCTGATTAAATTAAAGCAAGTTGATTTGGAAAATGAAATTGACGAGCCATTTGGGTTGTCCATTTTTGCTTTTTTTTTTGTTGTTGTTGTCACATTTACATTACAGCACAGTGTAATTCCTTTCTTCTCATATCCCAGATATTAAGCTGTGGTCAGAGCTCAGGATCAGCCCTGACATCGTGCCCCTTCGGAGTAGACGGGGTTAAGAGCCTTGCTCGAGGACTCGACAGCAGAAGCTTGATGGAGCTGAGGTTTGAACCACAGACCTTCAGATCAGTAACCCAAAGCTTTTACACACCAACCTACAGTATCACTGCCCCAATCCTTGTTAACCAAAGGCAGAAAAATATGGCAATACATGGACATTCTCATTTCTAAGTAAAATAAACCACAGAAAGCAAAATCCACTGGGGTCTCAGTGGAGAAACACAAAAAGCAGATAGAATGTTTGGGGATAGAAATTTGAAAGAGAAGCTGCAACCATTTCCAAGAACGTTGATTTCATCAATGCATCACTTCCTCAAACACTCAGGTCTCTTCTAGGAAGTTTGAGGGACGATGAGGAATCTTGATTAACACAGCAAAGCTTTTATATTGAATCTCAGGATAAGTGTAGTAGATCTTTAGACATTTAAACCGGCTTTACATGAATATCTTTGGATTTTGCTTTCACACCCTCAGTCTTATAATTCCTAAAATGACATGCGATGGCTGATCATCACTGTGGCTGAAGCCACCATGAGACCAGAAATAACTGATGCATATTCCTGTTTATGTTATTCCATTTTCTGTGTCTTGATCCTATAAACAAACTGGACTCTTTTTTTATATTTTATTTAATTATAGGTCACGTCCTCCTTAAACGATGTTCCTGATATAATCTGACATGGCCTGCTGACATTATCATTCACGCTGTTATATCTGTAGTCCAGCCAAGACAGAACAAGATGCCAAAATTAATGATTTTTTTTCTTTTCCGAAAAACATGGATTGATTTACAGTAAGTGGTAACACTCCTACCTGTGATAAATCACTGCTTCTCATGGATTATTGCTTTATTATACAGAGCTCTATCGTACCTCAAGGAGCATCTTATTTCTTCCTAGTGTAACAGATCTTTATTTCGAATATATTGTTATGATATGCCGAACAGACACCTATGGTTTAAAAAAAATGATATAGTTTTTCCCGCCGAAGTATATACAGTACTACACAGTCAGTGTATTTTAAGTGCTGCTTTTAAAAAGGGATTCAAAGTGTTCTCCATTATGATGGCTCTGTCAATGCACACTTAACAGAAAATTAAGGAAGCTTGTTCTGAAGCACTTAAAATGCCTTAATGACTGCTTTTGAGAGGTGAACTGGCAGCTTAAAAGAGAAAATGGACATTAATGCTTAGTGCTTAGACAAGGGAAAGAAGGATATATATATATATATATATATATATATATATACTGTATATATACATATATATATTAAAAAAAGCGACATACGTTACTGTGGCATACAGGCCGTGGCATCAGCGTGTATTTATAAGAGTTGTGCGTCTGGTGCTGAGACTCGCCTGTTCATCACGGCTCTGGCCAGCACGCTCGATGTGCACGCCTCCTCCCCTGGGTTCGGCCAAATGAACACTAATGGAGGAGTCATTGCTGTGCTGATGGGCCTCTAATGGTGATGGAGGTAGCACGACTACTCCATTTTCTATCATTTTGGGAGACACTACTGAGTTCAATCTCTGTTCTGGGACGAGGTCGTGAGGAAGTTTGGTTGTTTGGTCATGGCATGGTGAAGTTAGCTCTTGGCCGTCTGTGTGGTTTTCATTGCTCAGCCATGCATGAATTCGGTGGTGATGAGATCACACTGTTCTGGTCAAACAAGTCCTGGCTTTCATCAGTTGAGGAAGAGGAAGGAAAACAACCTTTCTAAGACCTCTGGATACTTAATATGTGGTGGCCCGATGATGAAGGTAGCATCACAAACATCACACCCTTGGTCATGCAGTGTGTTTGTCCACAGAGTTCACACATCTCCCATGTTCACAAAAAAGCGAGCAAAGCTCGAGCACATTGTCCATTTGCACTGAAATTACATCATGTTGGTTGTGGAAGCCAGCCACATGTCATCTCCACATGAAGTCAGCCGAGGTCCTGATGGAAAATCGTGGCAGCAATACCATGTTGTCCTGCATCATGTCACAGTTGTGTTCATGTTTGTTTCGGTTTCTGTTCTTTTTATTCATTTGTTGTCCAGGTGCATTCAACGATTCTTACAAATTTCCTACAGCATGTATGAATATATATTTTTTTTTTAATCACAGTCAGATCTTTTCATAATTAACCAAATATTACTTGTCACTTAACTCTGCCAGCTTGTGTTTTGACCCCTATTATGGTTATTCTATTTCAATTCTTGGATTTACTCCAGGGCTTAATGCACATGCATTTTGACTTTGTTCATCATACTGTATGCTACATCTGTTTACATCCTGTGTTACTTTTTTATGTTATAAATATAATACAGAAAATGTGCGTGCCAAAGAAGCCACTTTTGAAGTTTATGCAAAATGAAAGTGACCAATCTTGATTCCCTAAACATTTCAAGTTGCTAACTTGTGCCATTTTGGAGAGATTATTTTATATTTGCCCCCAAAATGGCCATTTTTACATTACACTGCCTCACTTCAAACAATAATCTTTTAAAATGCAAATTATTCAGATAAAAAAAAATTGGTATGAGCTTTAAGAAATCATACATTATTTAAAATATGTTGCTTAAATTTTTATTTATTTTTTTGGTAAAAGAATTGCAAAAAATCTGTAGTGTCCGTAACCATGTCAAATTCATCTTACAATATCTTAACAAGTTACAGACACTACATAAAATAAGCATATATAAATGTGAAATATAAAAAAATTATATAAATGTGTATGTATATTTACAAACAAAGTAAGCATGGATTGGCAGATAAGGAGCATTAAGTGTTAAAAAAAAAAAAAAAACAGTTGTAGGACCTTTACCCTGAAAAGTTCTGTTTTTCTAAAAACTTGGTGCGCATCTATTTGAAGACCCTGTACCATCATACCCATATGTGCTTGTTAAAAATCCCATTGCAGTTTTAGTCCTGCACTTCTTATTTATTTTTTTGGTATTTTGGTCGGTCCACGTTATCTGACACATTGGGTCTCCCCACCCTGGAGATTTGGACATCCGTAGTTTCTATGGCAGTTACTGAAGGGGTCGGGTTGCCAGCTCGATGCTCGATTGTCATTCACACACTACAGGCAATTTGGGAACGTTAATTAGCTTAACCTGCATGGCTTTGTACTGTGGGAGGAAGCTGGACTACCTGGAGGAAACCCCTAGATGTCCTCATCTAGCAGGACTTGCTCAGTGGCCCAGCAGTCCTGGAGTCCAATCAGTAGGTGAACATCACAAGAGCATGTGTGAGATCAAGCATTGATGTTGGGGTGAGGAGACCTTCTGTGCACCCTCTGTTTCACTTCAACCCAAAGGTCTTCAATGAGGTTGAGATTAAAAGGTTAACATTTGCAAACCATGTCAATTGGGAACTGCTGTCAGTTTGGGCTGCTAAATTCAAAATGAAGGGTAATTATAACGCTACAGCTTCTATAATGCAGTTCTATACTCACCCACTCATACTTTATAACAATTAGCCTGTAGCTAATCCCAGGCCACTTTGGGCAATAGGTGGGGTACATCCTGGACGGGGTGCCAGGCCATTGCAGGGCATACAAGCACACACTCATTCACACACTATGGGCATTTTGTAAATGCCAATTAGTTTACGCTGCATGTCTTTGGACTATAGAAGGAAACTGGAGTACCTGGAGGAAACCCACCAAGCATGGGGAGAAAATGCTCCAGACTCTGGAGGTACGAGGCAACAGTGCAAACTTCACCACCACTACCATGACACCACTGACCATAAACTTGTAAGTGAAATAATTTACTTTCTGTTTCATAAAGATCTACGCTTCTTCCTGTTTTTCATCATTAGTCTTGTTTTTCTTTTCATTGTTCTTTCTTCTCTTGTTTTAGTTTCCAGGTTTCCCCTTGTTCAAATTTCTTGTTTCCTACTTCATTGGTTTTTAATATAGCTCCTTTATAGTCTTTGTCTCTTAAAGTACCCGAATGATTTTATCTACAGCATCTGCCAGTGGTTTCTTCTGATTCATGTTTCATAAAAGAAGCTTAATAAAGGAACGTTTAGATGTAATTACGTCCTGCTGGGATTTCTTACAGGTGGATTATATAGGTGGTGTGAACAGTAGTATAATGTTACACCAGTGCTGAGAAATGAAAGATCATTATATTTAATCCACTCCGCTGGGTCTCATATCGCTGCAGGAGCTCTAACAGTCGGGATTTCCATTCAAACGTTATATTATGTATAATGAGCCTATTTATACTTTACATAACGATACGCCTGCTTAACTCCATAATCATCTGTGAGGTCCCTCTTGCTCACGTGTGAACATGAACAGACTGGAACAGAGAAGAGAAGATTCAGAAGAGCGCAGAGAGTTTTACTCACATGTCTCACATCTTTCATCATATTCTGTCAACGTCATCATTTTTCATCAGCATTTTCTTCTTCGTCTTATCATTGCAGTCATCAACATTTTCACTTCCATTTATATCATCATCATCATCATCATCATCATCATCATCATCATCATCATCTCTTTCATCTGTTCCTATTCTCCTCCATTCTTTTCCCTCATCAAGATTTTTCATGACAATTTTTTTTCTTATCTTCTTACCTCTCTGGAGGTCATCTGGTTATTATTATCGTTATCACCGCAGCCTATGAATCGATTCTCTTCTTCTCTCTCTCTCTTCCTCAATATATTCTTCATATACTCTTCATCTTCGTTGTTTTACTTCTTTCTGTTCTATTTTTATCAATGCATCATCATTGTATTGTTTTTCTCCATTCTATTTTATTAATCCATCATCATCATCATCATCATCATTGTATTGTTTTCTTCTTTAGACTTTTGTTATTAACTCGTCACCACCAGTACCACCACCATCATCATCGTATTGTTTTCTTCTTCATTCTATTTTTATTAACTCATAATCACCATTATTGCATTGTTCTTTTTTAAAATTATTTTTATAAAATGATCATCATCACCATCATCATAATCATTGTATTGTTTTCTTCTTTCTTCTTGTTTTATTAACTAGTCATTATCACCATCATCTTCATCATTGTGATCATCATCATCATCAATTTATTGTTTGTCTTCTTCATTCGATTTTTATTACAGCACATTTTTCCTACATTGTGTAATCATCTTCATCATCATCGTCATCATCATCATCAGGATTTTCTTCATATTATTATTATTATTATTATTATTATTATTGCCATTGTTTACTTCTTCTTTTTCCCTTTCTAGTCCTTGCACGTTACAACACCTTCCTCATCTTCTTCCACACCATCACCCCCTCCAACACCTTCCTCATCTTCTTCCTCACCATCACCCCTTCCAACACCTTCCTCATCTTCTTCCTCACCATCACCCCCTCCTCCTCCTCTTTCTTCTTGTTCTTTTACCTTATCCTCTCTTTTTCTCATTATATTGTTGAACCCCGACAGTCAACCCCTGTTTGTCCACATGTGGCTTGTTACTTCTTCTCATTCTTCTCAGCAGTAGTAGTAATAGTAGTAGTAGGAGTCGTATTAGTACAGTAGTAGTCTAGTGATTTATTGCGAGTGAGTTGTAGCATTACATAAACCTTATCTAAACGAACAAAATAATCACAGTCTATAACCTTGTCTCAGCCTCTCACTGTTACACTCCACTAACCTCCTCTTGCTGCTGTTTCTAAAACACACACACCACCAGCCCACCACAGAGTGAACTCCATTAACGCTGTGTGTGTGTGTGTGTGTGTGTGTTTTTTTTTTTTTTTTTTTTGACATAACGATGCTGCTGCTCATGTGCACACACACACACATACACACACACACACACACACACACACACACACACTGTAGCTCTACTCTCCACGCCTCAGGAAGCTGTTGATGTGTTTGTTCGTCTCGTGCAGCCTCACTCTGATCTTATTGGTCCAGTTCATCCGGACCAATGAATATCCAGCGTGTGCAGGATGTTGTCAGGATCTCTCTCTCTCTCTCTCTCTCTCTCTCTCTCTCTCTCTCTCTCTCACTCATTAGCTACTCACAGGAGCTCCTGCACTCAGTGACGCACGAGACGAGCGCATCCTCCTTTCATTCAACTTTCGATCCTGCGTTGCTTTGCAGCACCTAAGCGGAGAGGACTTCAGGACCGGGAGCTGTCCACTCTCTCCACTCTCTCCACTCGCTCCACTCACACGTCACGATCACACGCGCACGCACACACACACGCGTACTAGGACGGGCGCGCGCGCGCGCACGCAAACACACACACACACACACACCCTTCCAGACTTGAGGCAGAAGCTCTGACATGCCGGGCTGCAGCGCATGAAAGAGGAAAAGCGATAAAGTGCGAGCGGAGCGCATTCGGGTCTCAAACGCAGGTACGTTTCCGTCCGCTTTCCAGGACCAGCCCGAGTTACACTTTGTCGCGCGCGCGCGCGAGCGTTCTATTTGGGTCAGATCAGTTACCAAGCGTTTGATCATGCGTGCGATTTCTTGGGGGGGGAAAAAAGAGAGAGAGAAACAAATCATAATCAGGTTTAATGCGTGTGATTGATGCGGATTTGGATTTCGTGCAACACGACCATGAATCAAGGTTCATCTGGAGATCTCTCTCTCTCTCTCTCTCTCTCTCTCTCTCTATGTGTGTGTGTGTGTGTGTGTGTGTGTGTGTGTGGTTAACATGCATGAATCTCGTGTGTGTGTGTGTGTGTGTGTGTGTGTGTGTGTTAGCAGGAAAATTGTCACTGCAGAGCTCTCAGCCTGCTTTAAAATACAACTGCATCATCTCTGACGTCTTTCAACAATCTGTATGTGTAGCCTTATCGCTTTTGTGTGTGTGTGTGTGTGTGTGTGTGTGTATGGGGTACTCATAACTAGGGAAGAGGGATATAAATAAGTAAAGCTTTAAAAGCTACGTCACTAGTCGTTTAAGCTCCAATCAGACAATGCATCTTAGTTTGATTTAGGATACACACACACTAAAGCTACAAAATATGGAGTGTGTTTGGTGACAGCCTTTATTCCCAGACTGCTTTCTTTCTTTCTTTTTTTCCATAACAATCTTCTGCAGGCATGGTGGTGTAGTGGTTAGCACTGTTACAGTACCGAACCTCGCACCTCCAGGGTCCGGGTTCGATTCACGCCTCAGGGTGCATGGAGTTGAATTGGTGTGTTTCCTCCAAGGGCCACTACTGCACTCTTAGAAATAAGCAGACCAAAGTGTACCTTTCCCTCTTGCTGTAGTTGTACCATCAGGAGTACTTGTTCTGTCTCTATATAATGTATCTTTTCCCTAGAAAGGTCTGTGTGTTTGTGTTTACCTTTTTTCTTTTTCTTTTTTAGAAACGCTGCCACACATGCATGTACTGTAGAATCTTGCTGGTACTCTTTTAACGAGGGAAAGTGCATGGGATGTAATTTTTAACTCAAACTTTAAAAGGTATGTCAGTGATCCTGTTTACTTTTTTAAGTGTTAAGGAAAGAAAGGCAGCATGGTGGTGTAGGGGTTAGCACTGTGGCCTCGCACCTCCAGGATGGACGGTTCGAGTACCACCTTGGGACTGTGTGCATGTTCTTCCGTTATTGTGGGTTTTCTCTTGAGTACCTGGAGGAAACCTACATTACAAAGCAATGGGAAGGACTCGAACCCTCGCATTCCAGGGTTGAGGGTTCAAATCATGCAATGGGTCAGTCAGTGTGCTTGTTCTCCCTGTGCTTTTTGGGTTTCCTCCATGCACTCCGGTTACCTCTCACAGTCCAAAGACATGCAGATTGGGCTAATTGGCCGTAGTGTGTGTGTGTGTGTGTGTGTGTGTGTGTGTGTGTGTGTGTGTGTGTGTGTGTGTGTGTGTGTGTGAGTGTGTGCCCTGTGATGGATTGGTACCTCATTTAGGATATACCCCAGTGAGTGAAATAGTGAGGTACCTTTAGTATGGCTTTATAACCAGGTGCATGTCTTAAAGCTTTAAAACGATTCTCAACATAATTATTCCTTTTAGGGCTGCGTACAGCCATAATAGCCGGTCATTGGTTCGCAAATTTGATGTGGTGCAGGTTTTCAGACAAATAACCTTAATTATACAACCCGCTCCCAATTTATCCTGGCTTGGTCCTGTAATGCTTCATACAGTCCCCTAGTAGCTGACCGTGAATCAAACCCGTGCTGCAGCACTGACAGCACCACATGCTAGCCACTAATCCATTACATTATCAAAAGGTACTTATCAACTGTACTAAAGGTATACTAATAACGGTACCACCCAGCAAAAAGGAAATTCCCTTTTGAGCTTTAAACATCTTCATGACAGTGTTGTATAAATTGAAATTGAATTGATGTTGTCCTCTAAGACACCAGTGGGTCATTACTGCTTTCAGCTACTCACTCTAATAACTTTTCAGTGATACTGTCATGTGAACGCAAAGACATTGTGGTCAAGTTAAATCCATAATGACAACAGTGTACTATTGACATACAGTCAATAATGTCAATAAAGTCTATAATTGCAGTGGGAATAAAAACTAATTTTATTTAGCATCCATAACCTTTAAACATCCCATATTTTACTATTTCTTGAAGAATGTATTTTTGCATACCTTAAACCTAAATGCTCTGTTTCAGTAGTTATGTAAATGAGCTATTGCTAGGCCACGCCTCCTAAACAACGAGCTAGTTAGAGTTTTTCATATAAGAAATCTCATTAGGTGGAAAATCTAATTAGCTTGTTTTTTCACACACTTCAGACCCGTCTGAATTTCTAAAGATGACTAAAAATTGACTAAACGTTTTTTGTATAATAGACCCCCCCCCCACCCCCTTAAATACTCTCAAAATGAAGGTGCATGAATGAGACAGGCAGGTCTAAGGGGACAATTAATCCAGATTTAAAGCATAAATTATTTAAATGACTAGAAATTTTTACTTTTTATTAACATATGAAGATTATACAGTAATGGAACTTTGTAGAATCCTTCAATTCCTTTTACACCATAACAAATGACTATTTTTTGTATTTACTAATGAAAGGATAGAGTATTGTGCAAAAGCCTTACAGTAGGCACCCTGTGGGTTTTTTGTACAAACTTTGTTATATATGTTTTTTATGACTTCATTATCAAGTGGACAGAAAAATATCTGTAGGACAGAAAAGAAAGCAGCATAACTTTTCAGGCAAAAAACAAAACTAATAGAAAGCTTCTTGGTTTTGGATGCATGAATAAAGAAGCAGATAATTTCCTTATAAAACTGCACAAGTTGTACCTGAGACTATATTTTAAGTAAAAGGTTGTCACACCGATTGTGAACTTTTTTCATTAATGTTTTTGACTTTTTATAGTATTTTTTAGTGTTTTTTTGCCAAATCCTTGCTCAGTTATTAGCATGTGCCTGAGACTTTTGCAAACTGTACATCATACTATATGAAATCAGTTTATTTTAACAATTTAATGTCGTTCTGTCACCATCTGTCTCCCTCTGGAATTTATTTAAGCTCATTAATCTAAGAGCAAGACTAAGACTGGTGAAAATGCTTAGATTTTAAGGAATGTCCATTTTGGCGAAAGAAAGCACTGTAAGCTGTACCTGTTGACCTTTTTACTTTGTTATATTAATCATTGTTGGTCTACGGTCTATTGAGAGCTTGCTCGTTTCTGACCTTTTCTTTCAGACTTCTTTAAAATTGCTAATCCCTGAGAAATGTCCAAGAGGAATGTTTTAAAATGGACGTGTGCTCCGCGGCACTCATTAGCCTTGGCCGGGTTCCTGCGCCATTGCATTTGTCCTGTCTTTTATGAGATGCTTCTTCTATGACCTTGCTTTTTGAAGACACCTGCCCCACCTTAGATTCCATGCCCATTTGGCACTCGTGCGGTTTTACCTGGCTTTTTAACACTTAGACTTTCTTCCCCTATGTTCAGGGGAAGGGGTGTGACAGGGGCAATTGGTGGGAAGAGACATATTGGTGGGAAGAGCATGAATATTAAATAACAGTGGGTGAAATACGAAGTACAAAATGTTAACTCGATGTGCTGTATTTCACAACTTCTTAGCACAAGCTGTTCTGTTTTCTGGCTGGCACAATTTAAATCCCAGCATGGGGGCTCTTCTTTTCTTTCCTTCAGTCTCTGCGGGCTTTTCCATTCAAATTCCTGCACGTCCCTGAAAGGGTCCCACTTTCCCTCTGAGCTGCCTGCCAGAAATCTCATGCAAACGGTTTATTGTTTGCCCTTGTTACAGAACTGAGTTATTCATTAATTCCACAAAAAGCGCGTCAGTAAAAAGATAACACTGGATAAGACTATATATTTTACAGAGCTGCTGCTCCTCTATTTCAGCTTGTCGCTGCAATTGTCATTGTTTTTGTTTGGCTGAGTGGGTTGGGTGGCTGTTTGTGAGGCTGTGGGCGCATGGGCAGAAGGTGGTTTTAGCCAACTCGTTAGCGAGATTAGTTCCAGGGTTTTGGTCCGTGTGCGGCAGGGACTCGAATCAATGCTGAGCAGTTCCCATGGAGAGAATAAAAGCTTTGTAGCTGCCTCATTTACAGAGGCTGTCCCTATAGGAGAGAGGAATGAAAGGCAGAGCTGGTTGGGATTCTAGTCAGTACTGAGCAGCAGGGGAAGAAAACAAACCTGCGCACGATGAAATTACAATGACGACAGTGTGAGAAAAAAAGTTTTTAATACCGTCGGGCAGAATGCTAATCACGATTACAAGCTGGCCAACCTGGTCTCATGAGGAATTCATACAAATGCCAGTAAGTGGTAGGAAATGTGGCTGGATTTTGTTTTAATTTTATATGTATTCATAAGTCATTTAATAGGTGCTGCCAAAAACCCTGTCCTTCATCCTAAAGATAAAAAGAGGTGTGAAGCTTTTTTTTAAAAGAAAAAAGTACAAGGCATTTATTTATAAGTAGCAATGTTTCAACAAAACACAATTTAGAAAACATTCCAGGCTTATTTGTAAAAGTACTACAGCTCCTCTCTTATAACTAACAGAACAGAGGCCACACCTCCTGCATTATAACAGGAACAGAGGCCACACCTCCTGCATTATAACAGGGACAGAGGCCACACCTCCTGCATTATAACAGGAACAGAGGCCACACCTCCTGCATTATAACAGGGACAGAGGCCACACCTCCTGCATTATAAATAGAACAGAGGCCACACCTCCTGCATTATAACAGGAACAGAGGCCACACCTCCTGCATTATAACAGGAACAGAGGCCACACCTCCTGCATTATAACAGGAACAGAGGCCACACCTCCTGCATTATAACAGGAACAGAGGCCACACCTCCTGCATTATAACAGGAACAGAGGCCACACCTCCTGCATTATAACTAATAGAACAGAGGCCACACCTCCTGCATTATAACTAATAGAACAGAGGCCACACCTCCTGCATTATAACTAATGGAACAGAGGCCACACCTCCTGCATTATAACAGGAACAGAGGCCACACCTCCTGCATTATAACTAATAGAACAGAGGCCACACCTCCTGCATTATAACTAACTTTTACTAAGGCACACCTCCTCTATTATAAATGACAGGAACAGAGGCCACGCCTCCTGCATTATAACTAACAGAACAGAGGCCACACCTCCTGCATTATACATAACAGAAACAGAGGCCACACCTCCTGAATTATAACAGGAACAGAGGCCACACCTTCTACAGGACTAACACGCAAAAAGCCACACCTCGTTCATTTGGAAAAGCAGGCACAAAGCCCACATTTCCTTCACTGTAACTAACAGGCACAGAGGCCACGCCTCCTGTATTATAACCAACACTGTTAGCCACACTCACCTCATGCTAAGAGGAACAGAGCCTCCATGAGAAACCATACCTCCTCTATTTGAATATTTACAGAGGTCACGCCTGCTTCATTGGAACTGATGAACTAAACGGCATCTGTTCCACGGCCCCTAGACTAGAATTAAAAGTCACAGAAATCACATTGCATCTACTGCAACTAACGGGAACAGAACCCCAGCCTCCTCCATTGGAACTGACAGGCATGTGCACCATGCTTCCTTGGTTGGATATAACAAGAACATTTACATTTGCAGAAAAACTACATCTCCTCCACTGGGAATAACCTCCACGACCACCAATGCTAACATGCCTTCTTCACCGTTACTGACGAACGTTATTTGAAATACCATATACACATACACATAAGCGACTTTAATTCACAGACCGGTAGTGACACTTCCTCCTTTAAAAAGAACGAAGAAAAAGAGAAATAAACTACTTCTGTCTCAGGAAAAATTCATTTGATAATGATTCTAAAATAAAACACTGTATAAGTAATAAAAGCAGACATTACTGGATCAGTGACTCTTGTATCGATTCGGTGTACTGACTTTTAGCTGATACAAGCTGTTCTAAAGCAGTTCAGCGATATTTTATAGCCAGTGCACTGATTTCCATAATTGAGTTATCAGGGAAGTTTCTCTCCTTCTCTGACCTCTCAGCATTAGCCATTTTTAACTAGTGCTTGTTTTCATGGAAACCAATCCGTAGGCCTGTACTGTATATAATTTGACTCCAGACATACGACTGGATGCGCAGCTGAATCGCTGAGGCAACAACACCAGTCATTCATGTCAGGCTTTGCTTCAAGGTTGTCATCTCTGTTACCCTCCTCCGCAATGCTTTTTATAATCCGGAGGCGTTTAAATTTTCAGTGCACTTTGGTTGCTCCCAGAGCTGTCTGTCTAACACAGGGGCTCAGGGCTTAGAATTCTTTTGTTTTAATAATTAAAGAAATATATAATAATAATTAAATAATAATTAAAAAAATCTAAATAATAAAAAAAATACTCCATTTCTCTCAAATGTAGTTAATCAGCCATGACCTGTTTAATGTATGATATTTGCTTGTATAGCTTTTTACTGAAATTAAGTTTCTAAGAAGTAATGAAGCTATATATTAATACACACACTGTAACGGGAACTGTTTGTGGGACAAAGGAGTGGCATGAATAGCAGAGGTGAAGGTGATCAAAAGGGTTTATTAAAGACAAAACAGGGAACAATCGGAACAGAACATGAACTTAAACCAGAATAACCTAAACATGGAGCTACACTGAACTAGACATTACAAACTGACAGAGACAGACAGACTAGGAGACAGACCGACTAGGAGAACACGGAGAACACAGAGCAAGGGAGAACACAGAGCCAAACAACATACCAAAACAAACAGTAACCCAAAACGAACAGAGAACAAACAGTAACCCAGGACGAACAGATGCAAGACAAGACTACACAGACCTCAGGAACATTTATAACCAAAACACTAATTAGCAACCTCAGTTCGGGTGAGCGCCACATCACCTGACTGAGGTGCATTCTGGGACATGGAGTCCACCAAAACTACAAATGAAAACAGAACACAAAATGGAGCCTGTGGGCGCTTTGGCGCCCTCTAGGGGTGATCCCTGACACACACAGTTTTATTTAAATATTCATTTTTATTTGCTTAAAACAGCATCAAGCTACTAGTGGTTACGTATAGAAAAGTAGTTTTCAATTCCCAAGGCAAATAATAAAACCATGGCTAAGCCTTATTTCCAAATGAGGGCGGGGCTAATAGTTGGAGTTTTGCATGCAGATGTTGCACGTTTTAAAGCTAGCTCACAGTTATCTCTCAAAATGCATAATAAACATACAGTGCAGCACAAAAGTCTTCAGCCATCCATCATTTCTTAATATTAAATTGAACTACATGATGCAAATTAAATTAAATGAAATTAAATTAAACGAAAGGCTGCAAAGGCACCATTAAAAAAGTATGGTTGTTTATGTGCTGTAACAGCCTCAGAAGCAACCTCATTTCCCCTCTCGTCTGTTCTAAACACTCAGCGTTCAGCATCAGCAGTACACTAATCACTGGCCTCATCTGTCATCATCTGCACTGGTTCATGATCTCCCACTGGTTCAAACCTTAAGTTAGAAGTTTTTTTTTTTTTTATGCTTGAATGATTCATAGGTAACTTTGTGGTTTGACAAACAAAAAACATTCCTCTGAAACTGCTCAGAAGCTTACAGAAAGCTGACAAGGACAAAATGAAGACTATACGGTGAAAGTGCGCATCGTAAGCGCTACATTTCCACTAATGCAGCTCGTCCATTGCAGAGCATCATCTCCCAGAGACAGATATTAACTCTTTCTCATGCTACAGGGTGCCATTACTTTTGTCTCTAAGTACTGTATATGGCAAGTTTTATTTTTCCTCCATTAGAGATTTGTTTTGGATCAAATTCTTTCAAATCATTATTATGAAATAAGTGAATTTAGTTAGAATTAAAAAAGTAATGTAAATGATTTTGAATACGAAGTCGCAGGGTGAAGTCGCTCACACGAGGTTCACGAAACCAAATTTTCATAAGAAGCTCATGTCCTGCGTAAAAGCTCCTGCAAATGTTTTACGGAGAAACCAGTTCCTATCTCGTCTGATAAATGCATCTCTGTAAAAGCATAACTCATCCCTGCACGCTGTCTCATAAGCTCCCTCATGTGCAGAATGTGGATTTCTGATGAGAAACTCTAGGAAAGCATGAAACCTTCAAATCGGTCTCGGTTTCCATTCAGGAAGCAGCGTTTTGTTTACAAATGCGCGTTATTCAATCCTCTTTATCAGTTTTCCTGATGGCGCTGATGGATACACTTGCAAAAAAATTTACAGCAAAAGAGAAAATAATTAGATCTGCCGTTTAAAATTCATAGCTTAGATGCAGAAGGTTCGCTTCCGTCTGCCAGTAAAGAATGCTAAGAATAAGGGAAGGAGGAACCTTTAGATAGAAACATAATTCAGTTCGGGAATCAAGCGTCTGGAGTAAATTTAGACTTCCTGGGTTTTTGTTTTTTTTCATCCTTCGTCCACATCGCCCCTTCCTTTTTTAGAAAAGATGAATCAAATCTCTTTACAAATCATTTATAAGTGGAAGTATGATATCATACTGTATACTCAAGGTCATAGTGAGACCCGAACATGTGAGCCAATCCCTATTGTCTAAAGTTTCTTTTCCGAAAGGTTAATATAATTTGTTTAGGAAGTTTTCTGTTTACAGCAATTATTTGGGTGTTATTCTCATTTTCCCTTTTTTCTTTTCATTCATTTAGTTTGGAAGATAATTTTACTTATTTATTTTCAGTTGTTATACCAGTCACTTAATTACTGTTTTTGTTTGTGTGGTTTTCCCCCCTTATTTATTTATTGATTTATTGATTTATTTATTCTTCTGTTTTCATTTTGTTTAGGTTTTTATTTTTGTTAATAATTTTATTGTTTTAATTTCTTTCTGTTGTTATTGTTTTTACTCTCACTTTCTTTTTGAATGTTTCTTATTGTTGTTTGTTGTTGCTATTTGCATTTGTCCTTTTCATTGTTGCTTTCACAGTTGTTGTTTTTGTCATTGTTGATATTGTCATGTTATGCTCTACTGCTTCCCATAGTTGTGTTGCCATGGTTTATGTCATCTTTGTGTCTGTTGTTGTTGTTGTTGTTGTTGTTTATGTTTGTTATTGCTTTTTTCATTTCTGTTTTTGTTGTTGTTGTTGATACTGTTATCATTTATGAGTCTGTGTTTTTTATGGTTGCCATTTGGCTATTGTTATTTTCTTCTTATTTCTTTATTCATTTACTTTACATTGTTATAGTAATTTTTCTATGCATTTAATTACGATTATTTTTTACTTGGGTTATTAACATAGCTACTATTGTAAATTTTATCTTTTGTGTTATTTTGCAGTTCTGAATTCCAAGGATTTGCTGTTGATTATGTTGTTTTTGTAGAAGTATTAGTTGTAAACATCATGATTTTCCTGCGGCCTGGACAAAAATCCCATAGCAATTCTAAAGCAAACATATTAATTCAGAAGCTTCAGCTCAAACAAACTCCCATTGGAGTGTGTGTGTGTGTGTGTGTGTGTGTGTGTGTGTGTGTGTGTGTGTGTG
This sequence comes from Clarias macrocephalus, assembly GCA_011419295.1. Classification (NCBI taxonomy): domain Eukaryota; kingdom Metazoa; phylum Chordata; class Actinopteri; order Siluriformes; family Clariidae; genus Clarias; species Clarias macrocephalus. The sequence continues at coordinate 57,675 of JAAGKR010000653.1, forward strand.
TGTGTGTGTGTGTGTGTATTTTGGGGTTTTTGAGGTTGAGGGTTAGTTACTTCAGTGAATTGTTTGTCACAGAATCACACACAGCCTTGAAGTTTCTGAGTGCTTTTCCCACCTTTGCTGGTAATTACAGTTACTCCACACGACTCCATCCTCCGGGAGAAGGCTGATATAGCACTGCTGACCAGCATGATGCTAGAAGACAGCTGTGTGGGGGGAAAAACAGGCTGAAGACATTGAAGAGTGTGAGGAAAATATACAGCAGAGGAATAACAACTAATGAAAAAAGGGGCGTTCAAGTCAGCACCGGGACTTTTAATTGTGAAAAATAACAGAACAGTTATGAGAGTAAAAACTACCTTGGCTTGTCTATAATTTAACGTCCCTTGCATGACCCGATACAGCCTGCCGCACCACTTTACACCACACAGTGACCTCACTCTAACCCATTTCCACATGTTTGGGTTATTAAAGGAGTTCCTGGGAGGCTAGGGTTTCACACGTGAAGCAGGTAGTCCGATCATGGCTACCTTGATGGTGTCCAAGCACTAGTGAAACACTGGGATACAGTAAGTGCATTAGTGTATCAGGGGATACACATTTAATGAAGATGAATAAATTAATGAATTGTAATTGCTGGTACAAATCATGTGGTGTAGGAGGAATAAAACACAAGCTGTTTAGCCTTAGGGAAGTAAAAGTAGCTTCATCAAGCTACACCGTTGCGAGTTTAGTCCAGATGTGTTTTATTCCTTATTTAAGGTCTAACATCCAGAGGATTACTTTCCAGTCTCCACTAAATGAAAGTATAATGTAATTCGTTCATTCATATGCTGGATATACTGTATAAAATCACTTATCCTGTCTCGCGGAAAGCTTAGAGCTTATTCCAGGAGACTTCGGGCACAAGATTTGGTACACCCTGAACTGGGTGCCAATCCAATTCACTCACACACTCACTGACACACTACAGGAAAATTTGAGACGTTTTAGGCCATTTAGACTACTCTGCATGCCTTTGGATTGTGGGAGGAAACCGGAGTACCCGGAGGAATCCCACCAACCATAGGCAGAATTTATTAAATGTCTGAAACAAATTATTTGTCCGTGCTAAAGATGGAATTTGTCAGTATCGTGAAAGTGGAAAAAAATTAAAGGATGGGCTTTTCCAGGCATCTACACCCAAGAATACATTAGGAACGGATATCTGTTGAATTACAGGCTTAAAAATGTTAAAAATCCTTTAACACGTCTACTGTGATTCCAGTCAAATTGAATAACTTGAATTCTAGTTGTTCTTCTGACAGATGAGGGTTGCAGTTTCTGCAATTTGGAATTTGTTTAAAATTGTGTGTGTGTGTGTGTGTGTGCAGATAGTTTTACAGTGCTGAGCAGTTCGTGTCCAGCTTTTCCTTCAGCGTTGGTTGTAGGTGTAAATTTTTCCCATTAATTCTCTCCATAGAATTTCGTTGAAAGAAATTAAATACTGTAGCTATAAGATCGATGAATATGAAGATAAAAAGGCAGCATGTTTAACAGAAATCCTATAGAAATTATATATGACATATTTTTATATTTATTAATTGTCCTTGTTCGGTATTATTTTGCTTGATGAGTGTTTCACATAGCAGAGGGCTCCTTATTCAGAAAAGGTCATGCGTAATCAATGGAAACTAATAAATTCACTCAGTGTAAACTGTCACTCTGTCAGCCAGATGCTAATAGTGAGTGAAATCTCTATTGTGGCTCTTGTTTGCAGCTTTATTAATTAACTTCACATTCATCTCACAGACGCTAATCCCTAAGCCTTCACCACTGTCCAGACGTGATTGATGTTTTGACGTTTTTTTTCTGCTTGCCTATCGGAGTATGCTAATGCACTTCATGTACTTCATGTGTCTCATGTTCACTGCTGTCAGTCTTTTAAAACATTACAACCCTTTTCTGCCTTCATTGACATCCATCAGTTCAGTTTTTACTGAACCCTCTCATGCTAATTATTAGGGATTGATTCTGTTGAAAGCCAAACGCATATAGCTCTTTATTTCACAGGTCAGGTTTTCCAGGGGCGTTCAAATCAAACTGGGACCTTTGATTGTGCAGAATAACAGAACATACTGTAGTTATGCGAATTAAAAACTCAGGTTCTTTCTCCATATAATCCCCTGCAACACTTACGCAAGGTAGAAAGCTTTCTCAGTAACTACGGGGGACATAAACGGACTGCCTGCGTCTCTTCTAAAACACTGGCCTCCCAGGAACTCTTTAATGGCCGAACATGTGGAAATGGCTTGATTGTACAGGGGGACGTGGCAATAAGTTGACTGGCAATAAGTCCCAGTTCCTGTAATGTGCAAGTTGTGTAAGGATCAGGTGTTCCACTCGCTCAATGTTCAAAGCAACAACTGCAATCAAACAGTTTTATGTTTTCATCCACACAAGTCCCGGTTTGACTTGAACACCGCTCATACAGCTGCATTAAGCATCACACAGAGGTACAGGGAACTTGTGAGTTTTTTGTTCCTCCTCGCTGGTCAGAAATGAAAGTGAATTGCTGGGGACCCCAAGTGACATTCTATATGCTCATTCATTCAGTATTAATAAGTAATGCACATATACAGGAATAACCATTAAAGTTTAATAAGCATGTATTCAATTTAAAGGCAGTAGACTTCCGCTAGTGTCGAAACTGAATGTTTAACTGATGACTGTCTGAATTGTCACTTTTAAAAGTCCATTAACCCACCCAGGCCGTTATAACAAACGATAGCTGCCATGACCCATGACTTCTCTCCATCGGTCACTGCCGTAAGGGGACGTTACAGTACGTTGTCGAGGACCCACGCACTCACTCAGTCATACACACACTACAGGCAGTTTGGAAATGTCAGTCAGCCTACACTGCATGTTTCTAGACAGCGGGAGAAAACCCATCGAGTGCAGGGAGAACATGCAAATTCCATGTACATAGCCCAGAGGCGAGGATCGAACCCTAAACCCTGTCGAGTGCTGTCTTTAGAAAATGATTCATTTGCTACAGTCAGAGGGCAAAAATAGATTTATTTCCCAGCCCAACCAAATGCACTGACACGACTAACCATTAGACTTGTGTGCGGGCAAGTTAAAGGAAGCTCCAAGGAAGTATGTAGTTAGAAAGAGAGCAGAATTTAAAACTAACTTTCTCTCCAGCTTTATTCAAATTTTTAACCACAACCTTCATTACAAAGCATAAAGCACACATTTTAAGGTACTGCACCCGCCTTGTACCAGATACACTACAGGAGACAACCAAACCCATTCTCATCTACAGTATGTAAAGGCATCACGCGTCTAATCCATCTCCATTTCTCTCTCTCTGTGTGTCATTACAGCCATGGGTGTTCTGATGTCCAAAAAGCAGCAGGTGGAGAAGGTTCAGAAATGCAATGCGGTCGTCTCAGCTTTTCGTGAAGGTCTGAAGAACCAGCCGATTGTCACTCAAGCTCATAACAACTCTGAAAGCAAAGATGAGGCTCCAAACCAGCCAGAGTCTGACGAGTCTGGGAGAAAAGAGGAGGATGGGAAGCCTGGGCCTTCCACTGCTCTACCTAAAGAGGAGAACAAAGCCAATCAGGAGGCCTGGGGTCGCTTACGGGATGGGAAAGGAGTAGAACCAGAGGAGTTAAATAAAGTGCATCAGCTCACGCCGCCCGCGTTCATAAGGCCGAAGAGGCAGCCGAATGACGATCAGCCCGTACAGATCGAGCTTGGGCAGAGAGAGCAGGTAAGACTGTACTGATGAAGTGTAATCTGTAATGATGAATGACTTCATTCTGGGTCGGTTAAACAACATAAATTAAACTTACTGTAAACGTATTGATTTTTTTCCCTCTAGTTGCACTTTTTCAACCGAGAAGCCTATAGACAACTTTGCATTGAAACGTTTTTTGATAATAACTCATCCTACGTCCCACAACATCACAACCCAAACACAGGCCCTGTCGATACTGAATGGGTACCATGGCAACAATCACAGATTTTCATTTCGTCCTTTTCACACAAAACGCTCCTGACAGACTCATGCCTCTCTTAACCTGCGTAAATGTCACCTAGTCCACAAAGTCCACAGGTATCTGACAAGAGCTGGTGATTCATATCACACCTTTACAAATAAGACCTCTCTTTCTCCCCACACTCAGCTGTCACTGCTCATGTTATTCTAACATCAACCAAAAACACCAGTGTGTGCCTGTTTTCTTAAGATGGACTCTGTGTACCTAGGGAAGGCTTACTGTTGCACAAGACTCGATATTCACGACACAACTCCATGGCTTAGAAATTACCTTGCTATGGCCTAATGAATCAGTTAATGATACAATTAATACTGTACAGTTAAATGTAAGGGAAAAATTGCTTGATGTTTCCGCCGCTCCTCGATATGCTTACCGGTTCTCTCCGGCACACTTGTCGACCGTCAGTCACGCACAAACACAAACCCAAACACACTCACACGTGATTAATGTTGAATTTTGTGTTTATTTTATTCACAGAGAGTTACAAGCACTAATCCATTTCATGAGTCTACTTTCAAAGCCATTCTATAGAATCATGTCAAAACAAAAGGCTTCCCTCGAGTCACAGGATGGATTCCCCTATAAGGCATGAGGAGGAATGGGGGTGGGGGGGGGGGGGGGGGGGTGTGAAAAGAGCAGCCTGGGAAATTTAACACCATCTAGGGGAAATGTAAGAAGATACTAACAAAAAACTAACAGTTACTGTGAGGAAGGTGTAGCTTTAGGAAGGTATGGCCTGTCAGTGTGTCAGAATGAGGCCGGGGCTATTGACCTGTTATTTACTGTGAAGGAGACATTAAATACGGGCCTGTCAGTCATTGTTAAGGTGGTCTCTGAAAAACTGGCCAATTAGGGCAAAAAAAAAAAAGTGTTAATCCTCTTTTTCCCTTAGACATAGATACACCACGTATGTACACTGATCAGCCATAACATTATGGCCACCTTCTAATATTGACTAGGTCCCCACTTTTCCACCAAAACAGTACTGATCCGTGAGTCCTAAAACATTTCTACTGGAACCAGCACTGACCTTTTCTTTACTTTGAGCTCCAGTGGCTCTTCTTTTGGATCGGACTACATGGGCCAGACTACCCATATGCATCAGTGAACCTTGGCCACTCATGACCTTGTTGCCCGTTCACCGTTTTTCCTTCCTTGGATCACTTTTGGTTTGGTACGTCCCGACCAATGCTGCCTGGGAACATCACACAAGAGGTGCAGTTTTGGATTTGCTCTGACCCAGCTGTCTAGCCGTCACAATTTGGCCCATCTCACACTAGCTACATTCTCAATATTTTGTTACAGTGGCGACTGGAAGTGGGTGGGATATATTAGGCAGCACGTGAACGTTTTTCCCTGAAGTTGATGTATTGGAAGCAGAAAGAAATAAGCAAGCGGAAGGATTTGAGTGACTTTGACAAGGGCCAAATTGTGAGAGATAGAGGATGCACATGGGGAGTGAAGTTTGGCTCGTGCAGTCCAACCTTAAAGAAGCGCTAGTGCAGACCATCAAAACTGACAAAAAGGTTAATGCTGGTTATGATAGAAAGGTGTCAGAACACACAGTGCATCACTGTAATTGTGGCAAAACGTGAAAGCTACTCAGTATTATGCAGGTCGTCATAACAACTTTTCCTCAGGGATGAACAAAGTCTATTTGTCCATCCAACTATCCATCTAATAAAACTGTTATAGTGTGGTTGAAATGCTAATGCTGGGGTTCAGTCCTGGAGGTCAGTGTGAGTACGCTTAGAATTACTTAGAACTCTCCAGTCTTTGTGAATTGGGAATGTTAGTTTTGGCTCAGTTTTAAAGGGGAACTTGTCACAGGAGCCATAAGCAGAGGGAGAAACTGTGCATGTGATTGAGTTGGTGCATTTGGCAGCAGGCCGGTGGTGGGTGGGTTGTCAAAGGGCCCAAACTGGGTGAGAAAGCTGAAAGCTGAAGAGAAGAGACGAATTCTGTAAGCGTCCAGATCCGAGCTGATTAATGCAGGTGATTAAGGCTGACAGCAGCGGGGTCACCGGTTCCACACTGGCGGATGAGAACTCTCTACAGTGTGGCTTTGTTTACGGAGACGCTCTCTCAGTGGACAACCAGAAGAGGAGAGTGGTGAGACTCCTCTTAGTCAGCGACTGTTTGCAGTGAGGGTTTTATGAAGCCTGTGATGAAGAAGTCGAGCACTCGGGTTGGAGAGCTGGAAGCGATTGGATTGGATTCGTTATGAAACAGATTGCAAGAGGATAGAATTACAGTCACGGAATGCTTGGTGTAATAGCATGAATGTTAGTACTGGTGTGAAACAACAGGAAAGCCTGGTAACGAGCTGTTTTTTGAAATCTAGAAATGACAGCCAGTTTTAAAAAATCAGCTGTTAAAGATGTCTAGATTTAGCAGATTTCGTGTTAAGGGAATTTACAAAAAGGAAACTAACAAAACAAACGACCTAAATAACACCAGGAAAATATAAATAGAGGATAAAGATAATGAGGCTTCATTGACGACTTCTAATTAGCAATCAATTTTTAACTTATATATATATATATTTTTTTTTTTGCTAAGGTGATATCTAGGCATTTGTTTTTTTTTTGTCAGCTTGAATCCCTCCAGATTGAGAAAGAAAACTCATCACACCTTCTCATCACATTCATACCGTGAGATCCTGCTCCGTTTCACTGATGGCACCCGTGGGAGGCCCGACTGGCACTCGTGTCTCTTTATACTTGCCTGCCCTCCTGTGCACTGCTGCGAAAAGGCCTGATCTTGTTTATCAGCATCTTAAATACATCGACTGTTTGATATGGGAAATGGAGCACAGAGACACTGATGTAAGTGCTGAGATTACAAAGGGGTTCAGGGTGTTTTGTGGGAGGCTAATTGCAATGCTGATTAGCCTGGCATTAACACGGTCGTGCAGCTCTGCCATGAAGAGTGCTGGAAAAATTATCAAACAAGTACCTGTATTTCCGAGTTCATTGTGTCGGCACTAAAACATGCTTCAAAGTTGGGAAATAAAATAACAGTCGTGGTTCCTGGTCCTTGACTAGGCAGAACACATGCCGTTTTATTATTTATTGCACTTAACCACAACGGTGTGTGAGGTTCTGCAGGAAAACACTTTATTGCATTTCATAAAACTTCTCGAGGGCATGAATATGGGATTTCATGCCGTCCTGAGCAAGCTACGCCCGTGTACCTACACTAATGGTGCAAGGGAAATTGGTGCTATATTTAAACCTTGGAAATGGAAGGGGGTAATGGAGTAATTACGAAAGTTCGATTATGGAAATTCAAGTTCATATGAGGTTCAAGTTGCCAGACTAAACTGCTCCCCAGCTCCTTTAAATTCAGAAATAAATCAGCTATTTGGTTTTATTATCCATTGGTCTGAGAAAGATGGGTTATATTACAGAATGCAAACTGCAGTCTCTTTCTATAGCCCTCATTTTTATTTCTTCACACAGTAAGCACTATATTGTTGTTGTTTTTCTCTTTACCTTGGCTGATCTGATGAATGCAGTTCAAGTACACATGACCCAGTAATAACGTTGACTGCAATCTGACCCCATTTCTGGATATCCCGTTCCCTATGAATCTTTGATATTCCTGAATAAAACACGGTTTGACTGCATTCATGTCCCACTGGCTTTATACTGTAAGTGGACTGGCTGAGCCATACAAGAATTATGGCCCTTGGGGCAATAATAACAATAATCAATGTTTTCTAGGAAGTAGACCTCTTTCAAACAGTTGAGATGTCGCTCCATGGTGCATGTTTTGATATATTTACAAATCAGAAAAAGTTCAACAAAATTGCTACTGTAATTTTTGTGTTCAGGTGAAACAACAAATGTTTTTGGATATTAAATCCACCAAATTTTTCATGCCTTGCATGACAGTAATTGTAATTTACAAAGTAATTGACAAGGCATATTATTTAAAGACACCTCAACCGATTGGTAGAGATGGCTCAACCATGTTAAGTTCAACACATTTTATTCAATGTAAAAGTGTAATACTGTGTTTTGTACCAGTTGGATTTCAAAATCTACGGCCACGACAGCTTTCAGTTACGAGATTTTGTTTGTTTGTTACAGTACAATATATCCTGAACTATATACTATAACTCTGTAATATATACGACTCTGACCGTTTACAGACACAAAACTCCACGGTTACACGGACGAATTGCGAAATCACACCCACAAATGTATTGTGTTACACCCCTGTCAGAAATACGTCATCAAGGCCACATGCACAGACATTACTATCCGAGGGAAGAGGAATCGATTCGGCACATGCGCTCCGCCCACTTTTTTTGCAAAAAAATGTTTTACGCACACTTATTTTCGACAGTGATTTTATTCCATATATAGTGACTCAAAATGTGATCTACCAAAAAGGTGAGCAGAATAGAGGTTGAGGTCATGCATTTTTAATACTGCTAGTTTGATACCGCAATACATGCTAGCTATAGCAATACCTACAGTCGTAAAAATGTACCTTTAAAGTGAAATATTGTTCTTTAGATTAACAGGCGATGAACAGTGGTATGTGAGATCCTATTAATGTTTAAATCAATTAATAAGTACCTTATGAACCGTTGATCAACTGCACAATTCCCTTGCATGCAGATTCGCAAAATGGTAAACACTCCTATTATCCATTTACTGCTTTATTATGATTATTATTATTATTATTATTATTATTTATATATTATATATTTCCTCAATCATTATGTTCATTTGGTAAGAACAATCAGACAGTAAATTAAAAAAACAACAACACATTTTGGATGTTTTTTTGCTTTCAAATGGCATCTGCAAAAAATCAGTAGGACTAGGGATTGGTTCTATAAACTACTCCTGAACTTCAAAACAGTCTTCACACATCACCAACATTGCAAACCTCATTTATAACCACTATAAATGTTGATACTGGTATTTTCATAGGAGCTGCATCACTACCATCAAAACACGAGTAATATGTAGGCAGGCTAATTGCGTAAAGTTAACAGCACTTGCTAGAGCCAGTTTGATCTTCAAGCCAGCAAATAGGCTGCTCTAGAGGGTAAATGTAGAATTTAAAAACCTTCTCTGATATAAAGTAAAACACCCCTGTGGCTTTGCAGTCAAAGTTAAAAGACTTTGACTAACTGTGCCCGGTTCTTTTACTGCTCACTTTTTCTTAGTCTTCAATCAGAGACTATTAAAATGCAAACATAAGCTGTTACCACTTCATTGCAGGTTGTGAAACCAAGCCCGGTAACATCTTTTTCTTTTTGCAGCCAGTAAATGATGAGATGTGTGAAGTGTGTGAGGTGTGGACAGCGGACGATCTCTTCCCGTGTCGGATATGTACGAGGGTGTTTCACGATGGCTGCTTGAAGGAGATCGGATACCTGCGTGCTGACACGGTGCAGGAGATGAGAGACACGGCTCACACCACCACGGGCTGGAGCTGCTACTACTGCGTGAGTCTGCACTGACATTATCTGCATAATTAGCTAAGATGGCTAGCCATTTTTTTTTTCCTGCGTGATTAGCTAGAGCTGAGGAAGCTTGCTAGACTTGACCTTCTTAAATAAAGTTAAGCAAACTTGCTGTAGCTGACTTTCCCTTTAGGATATCTGAATGGCTACGGCTTGCGCCTTTTGCTGTGTGTTTATAGAGAATGTATCTAACCAGTCAGTATGATGAAGACCAAGGAGCTGTTCCATTTCCATACAGTGAAGCAGAGCCCTTTCCCTCTTTATTGCAGTCACTGACCTTTGGTCTCCCCTTGGCAGAGATGTGGTCGTGCCATATTGTTTCAGTTTTTAATAAAAAAAAAAAACTGAATGGTGCTTTAAATAATAAATATTAGATTTTATTTTGAAGCAAAGCCCTGATTTAATTCCTGGACTTTCTGGAGTCAGTGTTTTGCTAACTTTTTTATCTTAGAGATGCTGATTTTTATTGTTAACAGGTGTATTTATACTGAGATCATGTGACATTGCACCCAGGTCAGCTTCTTTTAACTAATTACAGTATGTCATGTCTAGTGTTAACTGGTTCACTCCTACCGTATAAAATATATGGCAATATATTGTAAAATATAATGCAATTTATTAAATAATTCATTTCTATATATAGGAAACTAGTGCATATATTTATTCATATATTGCAAAATATGAATGGACCATATATGGACATTTCAATGCAGACAAAAAAACATTATATTTATACTTATAATTGTTTTATTGAAACATTATTGAAACTTTATGCATGTTTAAGAATTATACACACACTTTTACTTTGTCTGCATGCTCTGATAAAGGAACCTCCTAGATGAGTTCTCATGTAAATCTCTTCTTTTTCACCTAGACAGAAATGAACCGTCTTTGAATGAGACTCGAATGAGATGTAGCTGTTTTCTGCATCATTTCAACGTTGTCTCAAATGTGGCTCATTACCTCAAAATCTCAGAGATAGTCTTGTGTGTGACTCACATATACAGAAATGAGCCGTGTTTGAGACTCAAATGAGATTTTAGCCATTTTCTCAATCTTCTCAAATATGCCTCAAATATGGCTCATTACCTCTAAATCTCAGAGATACACACATAAAGTAGACAGTGCTTGTAAACTGTGCATTTGGGTCATGTAGAATTAAACTCATCATGACTTTTAAAAAATTAACATTGTACTGCTTTTATAATAGATAAATGTTATTTTGAAATCTAGCTTTATTAAAAAAATAAAAATCCAACTACCAGTTATATTATCGTACAGTACATCCCAAGATGTCCCTGGTTGATCAACATGGCTACACTTTTTACAAATATGTATTACACCCTAATGAATTTATTGAAATTAAACTGGCAAATGGCAAACTTACTTTACATTGTGTATAAATATCTTTACTAATTAAGAACTAAAATACATTTACAATACATAAAATAAAATACACCTGTGATTTCTGTCTACAATTATCATCTAAGGCCAAACTTATTTTTGACTATACATTTATAACTGAATGTTAAACATTTTCTCATGGCCAACCCAATTAACCCTAAAGTACATAAAGATTCTAATAAACACATAATTTTCCACAATTTCTTCCACACATGCTCTAAGCCTGCAAATGTTTAAGTGGCGAGTGTGCTAAAGAATGTGCAGGGCATCGCCAGGCCTCGGGGTCAAGTCAGCAAAAAACACTTTACCAAAGCACCATTCATCCACCGTCTACTTTACCTGCTGCAGATCAAATGAAGAAGACAACAAAGCGAACGGTGAAGGTGGGTTTTACTTTTTTTGCACAGAATTTAAAATTAAGTGCAGAATTATACTTGATAATGAGTCGGAACATTAAAAAACGTCAGTCTGTGGTCAAAAAACATTTAGTATATTTTAGCTGAAAATTACACAGCTTACGTTTGTTCTCAAATTGCAAAAGGAATTCAAGTGCTAGCTGTGGGTGGTTTAGCATGTGGATTAGGATGTCACTGGATAAGTTGAGGATAAGTTAAGTTAAGGATAAGTTAATGTCACTGCATGATCAGTTTTTGCAAACCAGTAGTTTTATTATAGAGTGTTCAGTGTTTAACAGTAGTTACCAGAACATGTAACTGTAGAGACATCAGTTAATTATATTCTATAAATAAAGACCAATATGTTTGTTTGTGGAAATGTTATGTTGGTAATTATATACACTTTACTTTTCAGGAGCATGCCACCTCAGAAACCTTCAAGGAGAACAAGAATCTCAACAAAGAAACTGTAAGAGAATGTTCCAGAGTTTACATCAGCATCACATCATCAGTCAGGTAAACACTAGTTAAATGTTTTTTGAGATATATATGGTGTTTGACCCCCTTTCGCGTTGATTCAACAAGGTGCTGAAAGCATTCTTTAGAAACGTTGGCCCATATTGATAGTAGAGCATCTTGCAGTTAATGGAGATTTGTTGGATGCACATCAAGGGCACAAAGCTCCCGTTCCACCACATCCCAAAGATGCTCTATTGGGTTGAGATCTGGTGACTGTGGGGGCCATTTTATTGCAGTGAACTCATTGTCATGTTCAAGAAACCAATTTGAAATGATTGGAGCTTTGTGACATGGTACATTATCCTGCTGGAAGTAGCCATCAGAGGATGGGAACATGGTGGTCATAAAGTGATGGACATGGTCAGAAACAATGCTCAGGTAGGCCGTGGCATTTAAACGATGCCCAATTGGCACTAAGGGGACTAAAGTGTGCCAAGAAAAGATCCCCCACACCATTACAGCACCACCAGCAGCCTGCACAGTGGTAACAAGGCATGATGGATCCATGTTCTCATTCTGTTTACGACAAATTCTGACTCTGCCATTTGAATGTCTCAACAGAAATCGAGACTCATCAGACCAGGCTACATTTTTCCAGTCTTCAACTGTCCAATTTTGTAGCCTCTTTTTCCTTTTTGTAGTGGAGATGAGTGGAACCCGGTGGGGTCTTCTGCTGTTGTAGCCCATCCGCCTCAAGGTTGTGCGTGTTGTGGCTTCACAAATGCTTTGCTGCAGACCTCGGTTGTAACGAGTGGTTATTTCAGTCAAAGTTTCTCTTCTATCAGCTCGAATCAGTCGATCCATTCTCCTCTGACCTCTAGCATCAACAAGGCATTTTCGCCCACAGGACTGCCGCATACTGGATGTTTTTCCCTTTTCACACCATTCTTTGTAAACCCTAGAAATGGTTGTGTGTGAAAATCCCAGTAACTGAGCA
>JAAGKR010000653.1:73948-115269 GCA_011419295.1 Clarias macrocephalus
TATATATATATATATATATATACATATATATATATATATATATATATATTTTTTTTTTTCTTTTCTTTTTTTTCCCCATTAGATACTAAGTAACTTCAGGAGTTACAGACTTTGGACAAACTTGTTGGACATCCACCATAAGAGAAGACTGATGTAGCTGGTGAGAAAAAAAAAAAAACTTTTCCAGACTTGATCCTGTAGCCCTTACATACAGCAAGAAACCAAATTTCCCTTTAAACATTTTCATTTCCTTTTTGACTGATTTTTTTTACAGGAAGATTGTCACAATGGAACCTCGGTTTGCGAGTAATGCGGTTTGCGAGTGTTCTGCAAGACGAGCAAAGATTTTTAATAAATTCTGACTTGAAAAACGAGCAAGTCTTGGTATCATGTATCATGTACCACGTATACGCTTCTTGTTTAGGAAGAGTAAGACGAGAAGAGGGAGAGGGGAGAGGCTCATTCCACCTCTCCTCTTACTTTAGCTTCACACACATAAACAGCGCCTGCGTGCATAAACGGAAACACTTATCTTTTTATTTTTACTTTTATAGGTAAAGTGCACGTTAATTCGATTTTTTTTGGGCTGTGGAACATATAATTTGAGTTCCCATTATTTCTTTTGGGATAATTCGCTTGGATTTACTAGTGTTTTATATTTGAGCCCACTTCCGGAACGAATAATGCTCGTAATCCAAGGTTCCACTGTATTATGTAAATTTTAAATTTATTACACAATAAAAACTGTATATTGTATTTTGCACATTTAAGTTTATTCCATGTATGTATTTATTTTTACAGATTAGTGGTAAACTGTAATATTTTTAATATTGTTAACCTGCTGGTTTTAATGTTGTGGTGGACAGAGGTCAGTATGGACACTGACTGGTCTCAGGTGGTGTTTGTCCACTGTATACTGTTAATTAAGGATTTTTGATATGTTCAATAAAACTATAATATTTCGCATTTGTGTTTCATGCATCTCATTTAGATCTGGCTTTAATCTCATTATGGTCTTGCATATGGTCCATTTGCATAAGCAAATGAGCCATAAGCATATTGTTAAAAAATATAAAGAAATAGATATATTTAATCAAATTCAATATATTATTAAGTATATTGTTAAATATAAAATTACATACATTAAGATATATATTTAAATATATTTCTCAATATATGAACAGATAGATCAGAACTGGGACTTTATATTTTTCAGTATTTGCAAAACACTTCAAGCAGTATGGGGAAGTATGGGGAAGAGATTCTGTAAAACATTTGAATGTGCAAACGTTTTATTGAATATGCTATATCTGTGAATGAACATCCCAGTTGAAGTGGCTCAGAGCTCGTGAACATTCAGCGAGTAGTGTCTGTCTGAGGGAACTGTATGCACAATCCTTCACCAACACCACTTGCACATTACAGGAACTCAACTGGAAGTTATTGCCACATCCCCTGTACATTCCTGACCTCACTCCAAGCCATTTCCACATGTTTGAAAACAACAAAAGAGTTTCCGGGAGGCCAGTGTTTCAGATGTGAAATAGGCAAAGCAGTCCTACTGTATACTGGCTGCAGCTTACTGAAAAAACTTACTACCTTGATGCTATCCAAGCACTAGTGAATCGCGGGGATAAGTGCATTAGTGTAGCAGGGGATTATATAGAGAAAGCAACAGAGTTTTTACTCTCATAACTGTGTTCTGTACATTCAAAAGTTCCGGTTTGACTTGAAGACCCCTCGTATTTTTCCCTAAATAAACCAATCCAGCGTTTCATTCACAGCAGCCTCTCGAACCACTTACATAGTATTCTGATCACGCAAATCACCGCAGAGTGTGCTTCCATTGGAAACATTGGCCATGTGGGGTTTTAAGGTTAAAGAGGAAATAAGTGTGTGAGGATTATCTTGTCATTTTGCAGTCTTTGGATGCTTGTGATGGCTGATCCTCTCTGCCTGTTTAAGATTTATGAAGCTGAATTTGCAGTGCGGGATGTCAGATGGTACCAGTGTGCTTCAGATTGAAATGCAGAGCTTATCTCAACCGCGCAGCCCGCTGAGGATTAAGGAAATTGGCCGACTGGTGGAGAATGCAAAGAGTGTGAAGTGTTGTTGCTGGAGTGTTAAACAGTGTCTACACGTGCACACTTTAAATGTGTTCATGAGGTTTACTTGTATAAAATGTACACACCTTTGGATATGCAGATCCTGATTTCACCAAGGTAAATGGGTTGAAATGTGTCCTGGCGATAGCAAACGAGAAGGAAAAGCTCTTTTACATTCACGTATCAATTACTTCAGTGTTAGTATTACCAAACAAGTCCATTTATCAAATATTAGCTAGCTTAGTAATATACTCAGATACTAATTGACAATATTTTTTAAAACAGGTAGTTTCAACTATATGCTTGTCTAGTTTTACTAATGCTAGTAAGATTTCTAGCAAACTAGGTGCTTTAAATTTTTTTTTTTTTAATTAGTATTACTTTATAAGATATTTAGCTAGGTTTTTCATTTATTTGAAACTAAAATTTACCTAATTTAAGTTCTTTTGCTAGTGTACTTGGCTGTTATATTTAATCGCATTTTAAACCATTTATTTAATATCATATATGTTTTAGCAAACTCGAACTATAAGCTGTATGGTAGCCAGCATTAATAATACTGATGTACACAGCTACTAGGTTAATTATAAGGTAAAATCTCGTACCTAATAATAAATAGATATTAAACATCTTGCTAGCAATTTGCTAGTTCTAATTACTAATGAAATATTAGCTACGTATAGTAAACCTTGAATATGGTTTTAATTTGATGCATCTGAAATATTGTACCTAATGGTTCTATCTTAAAGCTAGGCCTTTAGCTTTAGTAACGTGATGCACTATTTTACCTAAAGTTGAATGTCTCGCTAGCAAACTTGCCCACTATTTCTAATTCCTGACTGACTAATTGCTGTTTGTAAGCATGGCTCCAGGTTTTAATAGCTGACTGAAACAGCTTGCTAATACTTGTTTAAATACCATGCTAGGAGACTAGCCTACTATAGTTGCTGCTAATCATTTACTCAATATTAGTTACCTGGCTAGCAGATCTCATCATTGGTTTAAATAACTTGCTAATGTAATTAACTTAATGTCAGCTTGTAACAAAACCTGATTATATGTTTTAATATCACATAAATATTTATCTAGCGTTAAATACATTGCTAGCACACTTGCTAGTTCTACTAATGGCATGAAGAAATGTAAAATTAGCTCTAATGTTAGCTAGTATCATACTTGGTTGCTAGATTGAAGCCTAATAATGTAACAGATAGCAAACATGATAACAAACATGGCTACTAAAGCTTTAAATAATATTTCCTAACTTACAAGCAACTATAGTTCTAAGAGTTAATAACACATTTGAACCTTTTATGCAGCCTTATTTATTTCATTACTACACAGATAGCTAGCAAAAAAGATGTTGAAGTACAATGCTAGCACTTTGCTTCATTTACATAGTTGGCTATCTTATCTAGTGTTGCTAAGCATTCTACAGATAGGATTACAAACACCCATTAGCAGCTGTGATTTAGCATTACTCAGCAGTTTGTAATTGTTACGGCTGCGTTTTGCACATTTCCCTCGGGGAGTTTCACATCTTTTGTTTTCTCACTTCATGCTAGCTTCTGAATAGTGTGTGAGCGAGTGAGTGTGTGTGTGTGTGTATGTGTGTGTGTGTGTGTGTGTGTGAGAGAGAGAGAGAGAGAGAGAGAGAGAGAGAGAGAGCACCTACTGTACCTTCTCAGATTTTGTCCACTCACAATTCCCAGTTGACTGACACCCCAAAAGACTTTTGCTGTATTACACCATGTGGAAGCCGTCAGTATTCGAGCTTCATCTAGTGTCCGAAAGAACCGAAGGATAATGAGAGACGACAGGAGCATAGCAGAAAGATGAACCTCTACAGCACACAAAATAGGTTTGAGAAGACTTTTTAGCCAAGGTGTCACATCGATTTTTTTGGCAGCGGTTAGTGTCTCAGGAAACACTTTCTAGTGTATTGATGTAACTGCCCTTATATTGAGTTGATCTCTTTCTCTTACACATCTGACTGTGGTGCAGCTTCATTCATACTTCACCTGATCTAATAGTCATGAAACATTTTCAGGTGAAAAAAAAAAAAGGTCTCAACCTGGAAACAATAGAGAGTCTGGGTATTGTACAGGTTTATATCAACGCACTCATTCTAATAACGGTAATTCTTTTAACTGTAATTCAGACATTAATTTGCAATGCATATAAACTACATAATTCTAATTTGCATTTTTGTGGTGTGACAAGCTGTGTGTTTTGTACTGTATTGGAGACTGTTGAGGTTGTTCAGACACTATAATTGTACTTGTATGTGAAAATTTAATAGTGTGTTCCTACTCTTGGTTTTTCCTTAAAAAACACTAGCTGGAGAATTTGTAAGGCTAATATAGAAAAAATCATACTAATGGATTAAATGGTTTAACCTACACTTTTTAATGGTTTAACATAAAACACAAAGCTTGTATCATTTCTAACTTGTTATGGCTAACTAATTAACTTAGCTTAGTCTCTAAACTGTTTATTATTATTAGTAGTTATGTAGATGAACGAAAGACTGGTGCAAATCTGCTTTTGTGGAAGTTTTTTTCTGTCTATGCTGTAGCTTTGGAGGGCCAGGAAATGAGAATTTGAACAGCTTTGAATGCAACGTGATTGAATGTATCATTACGTTACATTGTGGACTGGAGAACATCCTAAAAATACATACAATATTTTTTATTTATATTCGTTTACTCAGTAAGGAGAGTCATTTTTCATTTTGACCCGATTCATGTTTAGATACTCCAAAGGTGCTGGTTGCTGTCTGCTTTCCATGGGATTGCTTATGAAACACTTGCTGGATGATAGATAGATAGATAGATAGATAGATAGATAGATAGATAGATTGATTGATTGACTGATAGATAGATACCAAAGATGCAAAGTGCAGCTTTAATAATGAAACATTAACAATTATATTAAGATTTTTTTTTGTTGGTTTAGTGATTATTTTTCTATATTTCTATTTTGGTATGTGTGTGTGTGTGTGTGGTTTTGATTACCAGGAATGGCTAATTTGGTGCTTTTTAAATATTAATAAAAATAATAATAATATTTAGCACTTGCAGGCATCACGCTAAATGAGAAAATGTCAAAAACATAAAAAAAATAATAAAATAACCCACATATGCCATCATGGTGGCCAAGTGATTCAAGAGCGAATTCAGAAACTAATATGTATATGAGACCAGAAATGTAACCTGCCTTCGTGCAATAATTTCAGATGCTATTATTTGTTTTTTGTCAATTTAAATAAATACAATTAATAATAAACACATTTAACAGTTAAATGTTGAAGTTTGAAGTTAAAATTGCAATTGCAATACATGTTAAATGATCACAATGTGTATTGTTGATCAAATCGTGCAGGTGTGTTTGACCCTTAAAACAGACGACCCTTTGACATTTCAAGCAGCACAGATTCTGACATCAAACTGTGCATTCGGGTTTTCTACTATGACATGTAGAAACAATGTAATTATTGCCTTTAAAATGCGCAAGGTTTACCAGAATAAACCTTCTGGGTCCAGGTTCGAATTCCCGGCTTTGCAAGTTCTCCCCGTACTTGGTGGGTTTCCGCTGGGCACTCCGGTTTCCTCCCACAGTCCAAACACTTGCATATCAGGTTAATTGGCGTTCCCAAATTGGTTATAGTGTGTTAATGAGTGTGTGAGTATGTATGTGTGCGTGTGCCCTGTGATGGATTGGCACCCTGTCCAGGGTGGACCTCGCTTAGTCTCTTGGAATAGGCTCCAGGCCCCCGTGACCCTTAATACAGGATAAAGCAGTATAGTAGATGAGTAAGTGAGTGAGTAAGTTTACTGGAATATGGGTACTGTGGAACCTTGGATTGCGAGCATAATTATTTCTGGAAGCGTGCTTGTATATTAAAACACCCGTATATTAAATTTCAAATTCAAATTTCCCTCATAAGAAATAATAAAAACTCTGACGATTCATTCCACAACCCCAAAAGTTTCATATAAAAATTATTAATACAAAATATAAACAAAAAATAAAACAAATTAACCTGCACTTTACCTTTGAAAAGGCTTGTGGCAGTAGTGACTGAGACCAGAGAGAGGAGAGGAAGAAGGGGGGGAGGTGGCTGCTGTGTAGGACGACATTCACCCATGCGCGCGCACACACACACACACACACACACACACACACACACACACTGCCCTCGTCTCTATTCGGTAAACTGGTGTATGTGCATGTGTGTCTGTGATGAAAGTCATCCTACACAAATACAAACACAAAATAAAAGATGCTTTATGCGCACACACATGGTCAATGTTGTGGTAAACAGTACACGCGTGCATGGATGTTGATTATATGAGTAACGCACTCAAACTGAGATCGAGCATGGGAGATGATTACCCACAATTCTGCAGCGTGACGAAGAGAAAAATCGTTGGCTCAGTTGTTATCACGTGATGCTCGGCATCAAAACAAGAAGCACATGCGTGATACATGATACGCGATGATACTTGGTACTCGTATATTAAGACACGCTCGTTTATCAAGTAAAATTAGTTACAAATTTTTGCTTGTCTTGCGGGATGCTTGCAAACCGGGTTACTCACAATCCGAGGTTCCACTGTATATAGGAATGTTGCAAATATGTCAAACTTACCAAAGGCACGTACTATAATAATTATTATTATTGGTCATAGAAACAGCCAGAAACAACCATAAAAACAAGAAATCATATGTACATGTGCTATTTTTTTGCCTTTATTTATATTCATATTCCTGAATAATGCAACATATTCCTGGAAAAAAAGGAAATGAAATTCTATGTTACACAATCCTAACCCCAATATCCATTTATAAAAATATGGTAATGCAAAAATGTCTACAATGCTCTGGGTTTTAAGGCTACACAGTATTGTGGAGATCCCTCTTCACAAACATTATTATTCGTCAATAAGTACACACCTTGTAAATGTATAAAGAAAAATAGGTCCAAACATTTAATCTCCCCAAGCTTGGTGCTCGCAACACCGGTCATGAGCTTTTGTTGAAATGAAGCCGATAAAAACGTGCCTCTCAGTCGCCCCTGGCGCTAACAGCCTTTAAAAGGGTGCATTAGAAAGGCGAAGTAAGAGGTCTGTATGAGGATGAGCAGCTTTTGATATCAAAGAGACCTGGGTGCATTTGATCTTGAGAGCTTCCTCCTTCAGGCACCACAAACTCAACGGGCCTTTTCAAGAGCCCAATTAATCACCGGGATTATTATCCTCTTTTCATCTGCTGTATGTCTCACCCACTTCTTTTACAGACAGAGAGAAAGAATAGCAAGATGTAACAAAGAGCTTAAAAAGAGCTTGTGCTTTAAAAGGAAAGTTGGTCTTTGTCGGTTAAAGAATCTTTTGACATGATTCTGAGTTATACAGTACCACAGCACGGTGCAAATCTTGAATCTGATTGGTCAGAGGTGTTGATAAATTTTTTTATGACAGCAGCTCTGACCATAGTGTGTGGACGCAAAAAAACACAGGTTTCTATGAATGCACTCATTGTAATACTTTATGTCTTATATTATGTCTTTATCTTTTTATATTAACAAGCTCATTCACTGGGGACACCAATTAATTAATTTGGTAACGCCAATTAACCTAATCTGTATTTCTTTGAACACACAAACCCAAGGCAGGACTGTAGAGGTGCGAGGCCACAGTGCTAACAACTATGCCACCTTTATGCCTGTTATTTATCAGGAAAAACATAATTCTTGATATGGTGAAGTATCTTTTGTAAGCAGATATTTATTTAAAATACTTTGGGGGGACGCGATCAGGTAAAGAATTTTGTAAATCGAGGTTTTCCACAGTGAGATAGTCTACAAGAGAGAAAAGAAACAGACAGACAGAGGTTTCTTATAATAATACAAGCTTATCTTGTTAACTTTTAAAGCTAAAGAGGGAACAACTGATTATAGAGGCTAGAACATAAGTAATAACAGGAACTGAATTGCTTTGAGGATGCACATGTACTGTAACTACTGTGTGGATGGATTAAATATATGATGTGTCTTTTAGAATAATTAAGATATAAACTGATGGAAAGTTACTGTGTGGTAGAAGAGGAATAAAACACTCCTACACACAATGTGCAAATTGGAATTTTTTGGCCGTTAATCTTAGGCAGGACCTGAACCTGCTGGTTCTGGTGTGAACGTTCCTGTACCTTCTCTTGGATGAAAGGAGGTCAAAAAGTTTATGACTTGGTGTGGGAAGAGTCTCTGATGATACTGTGTGCTGTGGTGAAGGTGTTTAATAGCTGGTAGTTCACTGCCAATGATGTGCTGGGCGGTTTTCACCACCCTTTGTAGGGCTCTCCTTTCTAAAACCCTGGAGCTGCCATACCAGACGGTGATGGAGTTGGTCAGGATGCTGGTGCAATGATGAAAAAAAAAAAGTAATCTTTGGAGATAAACTTTCTTCAGTCTTCTCAGGAAGTAAACACGCTGTTGCACTCTTTTAAGTAGTAGTGATATGTTATTGTGCCGGGACAGATCCTCTGAGATGTGGACACCTAGGAACAGGCACCAAGGCAAACACTTTATTTTTATTTTTTTTTTTACCCGCGTGCACATGGTCACTGTACAAGTGATTAAACAAACAAATTATTTTGGACTTGTTGATTCAGAGATTTTGTGTGCACATGTTGTTCACAGCCACCTGCCAGTAAATCCACACATACTGTACTGTACAGCATTTGGGGTTTTACCTCTTACACCATACCACCATCAGTTTTTGGGCTCAAGACCAAATCAGCATTTGGTGAGAAATTACTCTCTCTTCACTGTCCAGTTTGAAGACTCAAGATCATGTTAATTAGCACAAACATCTCCAGACTGATATGTTAGTGTGATGTGAGCGACTCTGCAGCTAATTAACTCATAATATATGGTTTCCCTATACTGCTCTTTTTTAACAGGAAGTTAAGACATGTCCAATGTCTTTTCTGTTTTCTCATGAGCGTTTCAACGAAGCATGAGCATATGTAACGCAAGACGCCATCATGTACAGAAAGTTACCTATAAAGGATCACTTTATAAAACTGCAGTGAAATCCAATATGGAAATTTATTTGCTAATATTAATTTATTTTCTCAGGACAACGTGAACTTGCTCTTGACCGAAGAAGAGATGTACAGCCTAATGGAGACATTCAAGCAGTGCAAGATCATTCCTGGTACATCTTCACACACACACACACACACACACACACACACACACACACACACACACACACACACACACACACACACACACACACAGACAAACATACATACACACATATCTAGTCATGACCCCTTTGTCCTCAGCTGTGCTACGCTGTAGGAAACCTAAGCGTGGACCCCAGATGGTGCAAGCTTATTAAAAACATCAGTTCATTCATCACAGTGTGTGCTAATTAGCTCTGTGTCTCTGAGCCAGGATTGATGATGGCTGAGGTTCAGTTCTCTTTGTCCGTTGTTGCAGAATCCTGTCTGGTCTCAGACGAGCTCCTGCAGTACAGACACTTCGTGTCCAAGCAGCTGTTTGAGAAGGATCTGACCGACGATCAGGAGGAGGAGGTGCTGGCCCAGTTCGCTGCTCTTGACCCAGAGAAGAAAGGGCAGATAGAGTGGTCGGATTTCCTGTATCATGAGTCGCTGTCAGTGCTGCAGAAATTTCGGACAGAGGTACGAGAGGGTCAGCAAGTGCTGGTACTGTTTGTTCAGACATTTGTATTAACGTTGTATATGTTATCAAACATAGTTAAGCTAGCTGACTGTTTTAAATGCAAAAAATGCTATGACACCAGTACTTCTATAACTTTAAGCATATATGCCACGCCTCCGTCATTGGGACCGACTGACACAGTAGCCACACCTCCATCAGTGTGACTAATAAAGACAGAGGCCACACCTCCTTCTCTGTGAATGACTGACGCAGGAGCCATAACTCCTTTAATGGAACTGATAAACACAGAGGCCACACCTCCTCAACAAACACATAGGCCACGCCTCCTTTACTGTGACTGACTGACACAGAAACTACGCCTCCTTTAATGGTACTGATAAACACAGAGGCCACGCCTCTTTTATTTTTAGTGTTTGACAGAAGCCACTGGGACTAATAAAAACAAAGGCCAGACCTCCTCGACAAACAGAAGCCACACCTCCTTCGCTGAAACTGATTCAATTCAATTAAATGTTGTTTATCTAGCGCTTTTAACAATGCTCATTGTCTCAAAGCAGCTTCACGAAATGAAAACAAAATTCATGGAAGTGTGTATGAGTGAGAAAAAATGTGTTTAGATAACAATGAGATTGTGAGATCGTCCCTGACGAGCAAGCCAAGGGTGTCGACGACGGTGGCAAGGAAAAACTCCCTGAGATGTCAACAGGAAGGAACCTTGAGAGGAACCAGACTCAACAGGGAACCTGTCCTCATCTGGATGATAACAGATAACAGGAATTATATATAACGACATCATGAGTGTTAGAGCTGCTGGAAGTTCAGTATAACAGAAGTTGTCCATGTTATCATGTTGTCCAGTTCAGCACAGGGACGAGTCAGCAGGTCAGAGGTCAGAGGGGGGGTCTGGATCACTGGGAGCTCAGGAGCAGCATGTGTAGATCCAAACCATCATGAAGCAGAATCCAGCTGGAGCTGGTCCTTCTCTGGATGCCTCAGGATCCTCGCAGAGTTGCCGTTCAGGATATTATCAGCAACTGATAAACAGAGGCCACGCCCTCTCCACTAAAACTGTTAAACACAAAATGTCACGCCTTCTATAAACATTAAAGCATCAATACAAAGGGTTAACAAGGTTTACTTGTGAATCCAGGAGGACAGTCAGTTCTTTGCGTTTATATAGGCTGCATCCGGCTTAATTTATAGTCGACTTTTTAATAAAATATTAAATAAATGTTTAAAAGTAATAACCCCCTCTGCCCAGATTGAAAGAAGCTGAAACTGTTTTTGTGGAATGTAATGACCCAGTTGTTGCTAACCACATATTTTATTCCTGCTCCGGCTCTTAATTACCCATCTGCTGCTTTTAGTGGCATACTGTGCGTTTTATAAACAGGCCTTCAGTACAGTACATTCCAAGAAAATTCATTTAAATCGAATACATCACAGGGCAAATATTATAGGTTGAAATATACTGTAGTGTAAACATGTGTTAAATAAATATAACGTTCTGTGGCGGTTTGATGACAGTAAATGTAACTGTAAATGGATGGAAATTATGATGTGTCACTTAAATAAATACTAATTCTATTTCCGAGAAAAAGAAAAGAATAAACGCTTTAAGGATGCGCTGTTGTAGGAAGATTAACATTCAAAAACACTTTATTAATTCCCAGGGGGCAATTTAAGGCATGCAGAGTAGTGCAGAAAATACAATAAACCACAAACACTTGTATATCAAGACGTTTAGATGGAATGAGGAGGGCCAACATCTGTGCAAATAAAATAAAATAGAGATAGAGAAAGATGCACTGACCGTGCTTCATCACACCAGTGTGTCATTGATTAGTTTTCTGTAATTGCATGCCACCAACACCACGTTTTTTTGGCATAACAAGGCGTTTTGCATAATGTTTTATACATAATGTTTTTTTTTTTTTTTTGTGAATTACAATAACACTGGAATTTGTTGAATATAAAACATTTTTGTTTGCATAGTGCAGAGCTTCTGAGATATGAGATCAACCGAATTGAAGGACAATTTGCATGCTGTGGGTGGATATGATTTAAAACCACCATTGCATTAGAATTTGTAATTTCACAGGAGGTTATACTGTAATAGCCTCGCGATGGATATTTTCTTCTATTGATTTGTGGTTTTCTCCCCAGAACTCCCTGGTGCGTTTGCTCTCGGCTAAAGAGCGCGACCGGGCGCGTGCCGTCTTCCAGAGTCTGGACCAGGATAAAGACGGCGTCATCACGGGTGGAGAGAGTCGGCGAGCCCAAACGTCGTGGTTCCATAAGCACAGCAAAGAGCCGCAGTCCTGCAGCGTCAGGTGGGTCAAGCTAGTTCTAGTTCCGAGTAATCACTGTGCAGTTAAATAAATTAAGTTAAAGTCCTTGTCTGCTTGTTAGAACCCTTTAGAAAGCAGGAAATCTCCACAAGTGTCAACATTTTTTAAGGAAGGTACAACCGATGGCCAAATGTTCTGATCGTGACACCGGAACATTTTGTAGTCTGTTGATGGTAAACAGTGTCACAAAACAGATTTTTTTTTTCTGGATGTAGATCAAGATTCCTAATGAGCAACCCAGACGTGCTAATGGCAAGGAAAGCCATTCGTTTATAAGTGGAATTATAAATGAATCCATCTTTTAGGTCCTCCAAAAATTGACTTGCTCTTGGACACACATGGAGGCAGATTTAGTTTTTCAACTGACAGATTGCTTACAGCTGCTTTTAACTTAGAAAAACCTTCAGAAAGTTGTAGTGAGCATACAGTAAAAGCCCAGAAACAGGGCAAGAGATAAAGCCTGACATGAATAAAGCACTTCTCTACAAGCCTTTCATGTCAAGCAGCCTGTAAAAGCTAATAGCTCAGAAATAATGACGATTGCCAGCGTGATGAAGAGTTCTGCCTGGAAGCCAACCCATTTAAAGCCATTTTGAAAGTAACACGATTCCTGGAAGTGGAGATCCCTGGAGTCTTGCAAGCTGCAATTTGTTTTGGGGTCAGTGTACTGAAAATGTACTCGTGTGTACGCAGTTCACTGTTCGCTCCGAACACTTTAATTAGGACTACAGTGCATGCTTCTAATTGTAATACAGATGTGCCTCTGGGATCCTTAAGATTCTCTGTGCAATCCCCTCACATCTGTGTGAACTTCCTCCATGTTCTCCTGTTTCCTCCTATCACCAAAAAATTGTTTTACTGGATTAGTGTGAATGTGCCTGCAGGGTGCCATGTAAAGGACTGGCGTCCTATCCAGGGTGTATTCCTGCCTTGCGCAGGATGCAATAATTATAGTCTATACATTAATATGAGGGTAAGACAAAAATGTCTTACCAGCACTTTCCACTCAAGGCTGCTGTCTGCCCAGTCACTGCTGTGCAGGTGTGAACGTGTTACATCACTTAAACTAGTGATTTGGATAAAAGAAGAGCAGCGTGCAGTGATTTGTGATCTGAGGGTGTACCTGGTGCTGAAACAACTCAGAAGTGTTTGGATATCTGCAAACACAATTTTTCGAAACTCTAATGAAGGTGAAAGTTCATTAGAGAGAATCATTACCGGTGACGAGACACGGATTCATCACTACGAGCCTGAGAGTAAACGGAAGAGTATGGAACCCAAACATCCTCAATCACAGACCGAGAAAAAGTTAAAAACTCAAAAAATTCATCGATGCTTACACTTTTCTCAAGGGCCAGAAGTATTGGAACATCAGCAGGAAAAAGGTTCAACAATCAACAGTGCTCGTTACAGTGAGACGCTAATTGAAGAACTGAAGACTAAACCAGATTAAACGCGCACGTCTGTCGACACTCTGCAAAAACGTTGTTCTGCGGTGTTAAAGCGTCCAACCTATAGTCCTGATCTCGTGAAGCCAGCGGAGCATTCGTGGCTCACAGCTCAGGCGTAAACAGCTGGTTGACAGACGGACAAAGTGTATTGAAAAGCAAGGAGGCTTGCAAATTGTGTTTGTCTTTTCTGAAAGTCTGTGTGTGCGGATAATTTTTGACTCACCCTCGTACAATGCCGATCACTTTGCCACGTTAAAGAATGGAAGGTAGGTTTTTCTCATATTAACGTCTAAAATGAGTGTCACATTGCATGCACCGTATTGTATGTGCTTGGCTTTTACGCGGCTGTGATGGATCTAGCCTGAGTGTTTTGTGCTTGTCTTCCATGCTGTCTCACTGCTGTCATCCATCTTCCCATCATCCGTATTATCACTGTATGTGTTCCTTCCTTCAGACTCAGGGGATTGTGTTCTCCTGTAATGAATAAGGGGTAAGTTACAGTATGAAAGAAAACCCTTCCTCACCACATTTCTTCATTTTTTTTTCAAAGTGTAATATAAGATAAAAAAAAACAACTCAATCGAATTTATATTTACATGGCTAAAAAAATAAATAAATAAAGCGAAGGAGGAACGGTTGTTGCATTCAATGGTGTTCGTGAGATGTTGACGAACAAATTGTTTGGCAAATAAAAATAAATAAACAAATTGATTAATTAACTAATTAACTAATTAATTAATTAATTAATTAATTAATTAATTAATATTGAGTCCAAATATACATAACTACGGCATGATCTGTGCACAATGCATATATTAGGATAACATACTGTAGCACGAATACTGTACGTGCCTAATTTTCAGAATTTTCCTGTATGATGCTCCCACAGTCGAGCAAGTTACACTATGACCTTATACGAAATGACTTTTCACAGTTCCAGGAGTGCATGCATGTGCTATGTGACTAAATATAGACACTTGTCATCATCACCATTACCATCATCATCATCATCATCATCATCATCAGCCACAGCAGCAGCAGCACCATAAAACCGGCTCTTATGGCGTTATTAGTTCAACGACGTCTTCAGCGGTGTTAAATGAGAGGCTTTGGGAATTGCTCATCAGCTTAAATGGCGGCTGCAGGTTTAATGGTTTAAAAAGTTGCCATTTCAGCAGGGTCACATTACTGGTTGGAATCAAGCAAAGAAAACAACTAAGGAGGTTTGAACTTTCTGGAATTGGGTTAAGAAACCTTCAGCACATTATTAAAACCTGGATGGATGATAAAATAATAAGAGCTACTGTACCGTATGTTGAATAGTGAACAGTGTGATGAGAACTGACAGGATTGGGACTAAACAGCTGTGTGTCCATAAGAAAACCACTTGTTAGTGAGACAAGTGAGAAAAGAAGAAAAAAAAAACATTCAGTTTGCTAGCGAGCGTAAAGATTAGACTTTGGAGCGATGGAAACAGGTCATGTGACCTGATGAGTCCAGATAGACTCTATTCCAGAGTGATGGGCGTGTCAGGGTGAGAAGGGAAGCGCATGAAGCGATGCTCCCATCATGCATTGTGTCCACCGTACAAGCCTCTGGAGACAGTGTTATGATCTGGGGTCGCTCCAGTCGCTCAGGTCGAGACTCGGCAACGTCATGTGACAATGAAATGAAGTCAGCTGACCACCTGAATGTACTGAATCACCAGCACATCACATCCGTGGAGTTTCTCTTCCCTGATGACACGGCCTTGTTCCAGGACTCAGATTGTGAAGGAGTGTTTCTGAGAGCACAAGGAATCGTTTTCACACACGAACTGGCCACCACATCGTTTCCTGTAATCGAAGCTAAAGCCGGTCAATGGAATCTGGAAGTGTGTGACTTTTTTTTTACTGTATAACGACAGGATAATGAAGGAGTGCTCATGCAGACTGCAGTTCAGATTCCCTTACTGTAAGACTCTTACACATGGATGATGAAAAAACACAGGGAAAAAGAAAAATGACTTTGTTCCTGTATGTCATGGGGGGTCATTGGTGTATTTTTGATCCTTTAGAGGGAAGGTCACTGCAAACTAGTACAAAGGTCTTGTGACTGATGACATTTAATCTGTAATGAAAAAAAAATGTAACAAAAAATGTAAAAGAGAATATTTTTTATTAGTATTTTCACCTTCTCTGCATTTTCTTCCAATTTTTACTTATTATTATTATTATTGTTATCGTTATTATTATTATTATTTAAATTCACATTAAATCATGCATTATTTTTTTCCTTTCCATTTTACAGCTTTACCTTTAATAGGCAGCGATATTATAGGAAGATTATACTGTACATCTCGAACATAAAAAACAAAAACAAAAACAAACAAAAAAAACAGACGCATGATACTTGTACAGACTTAGCCCATCTTTCGTGTGTTGTAATGGAGTGTGTCATTTCCTTCTCCACAGTATCAGTCATGTAGGCCCGATATCAGAGAGCAGTCCTGCCAGCTCAAGCAGTGACAAGAGCAGAGACAAGGCCATGGAGAAGCACGACAACAGGTGTGTGTTTGTATGTACTGCACTGTGCTAAAGTCTTGAGCAATCGCTTTTCTCATTTCTTCATATTTCGCTTCCAAAGAGTCAGACTTGCTTGTATTTTTAATGTAGTCCTGAGAAATAGTTCTCCTGGCTTGCTATTTTTAGGAAGGTTTTTGTGTCTCATCTTCAGTCCAGTCTCTGTACCTGAACAGTTTCAGAGGAATCGAACTTCAGCCATG
This sequence comes from Clarias macrocephalus, assembly GCA_011419295.1. NCBI lineage: Eukaryota > Metazoa > Chordata > Actinopteri > Siluriformes > Clariidae > Clarias > Clarias macrocephalus. Next base: position 90,334 of record JAAGKR010000653.1, read on the forward strand.
AACCAGTGTGCAGATGATGACAGATGTTCAGGCGGTGATTAGTGTACTGCTGATGCTGAATGGTTGCGACAGACGGGAGGGGAAATGAGGTCGCTGCCCTGGTTATCACATAAACAACCAATTTAACAGCAATATTTAGGCACTTTGCAGGCTGTGACAATAAAATATTTCTTTTCATTTCTTTCATCTACATGATTTCATTTGATTTCATTTCATATGGAGCATTGAGGGATGGCTCAAGACCTTTGCACAGTACGGTATCTTTGTATTTTTGTGTCTTTCCTATGCACTACAGTATAACAGGCACATTTAAAGTCATATTACGTTACGGATAATACATTTGATGATATCTGTTATAGAATAAACGTAATCCTTATGTTTCGGTGGAAACATCCTCATGCTTCAAACTCAGATTTCCCCCAGTCCTTGTTATTGAGAGTTTCAGGACACAGATTGTCCCAAAAATCAGGTCAAAAATTATCCTCACTCTGGCTGTAGAATTTATTTTAATGAAATTTTTTGACATAACCTCCTTGCTTTTCAATAGACTTTGTCAATCTGTTAACCTGACTTCATATTCCCTCATTAAATAATGTTTTAGGCTGAGCACCGAGCCACGGACGCACTGCTGTCTCTGAATCCTTCAGGGGATCAAACAGGTGAAAGTCCAAAGGAGCGAGATCAGGGTTATAGGGTGGATGCCTTAACAACTCAAAGCAACGTTTTTGCATCCAGAGTCAGTCCAGAGTGTGGGCAGACGTGTGCGCACATGGACGGGCATCTGGCTTCTCCTTGATGACTAACACTTGATGTGCAACCTTTATTGAACTTTTCTATCTATTCATACACACTAAATAACAGCACCAAGTCTTGGACCACAAAAAAGTCATAAATCACTACACGCTGCTCTTCTTTCGTGCAAATCACAAGCGAGGCAGCCATTTTTGCTCACACCACAGTTACAAATGAACAGATGTGACACGTTCACACCTGCACCGCAGTGACTCTTGGGGAGACGGAAAGCGCTGATAAGACAAGCAGACGACCCAAACAGACTTTTTAATATATCTGTAGTGCGGATGATTTTTGACTTACCCTTATATTATGTCTATTTTGCTTCAATAAAGTTTATTCTGCCCTTTATTTAAGTTCATCAGTCAGAGTCCATGGTGTAGGTATACAGTGCATGAACGAGGCATGGATCCTAGTAGAAACTGATATTTCTCGAATATTCTTTCCAGGCCGGTGACGTGGGACGCCTTCTTGCGCGAGAGCGCAATCTACATCCTGGCTGCTCGACCCAACAGCAGCGCCATGCACATCCGCCTGCCCCTGTAATCCCGCCAAAACCCGCCCTGGGGTCGCCGGTTGGGCGGCACAGCGCCCCCTAGAAGCGTGGAACGAGTCCTAGCACTGAGGAAAGACGTGACACTCTGAGGCTGTGTAAGCCATCGTCGGCGTACCCCGTCTCAACAGAACACTACAACTTCTATAACAGCACACTGAAAAGGATTTATTTTTTTTTCTCAGCTGTATCTCTGGCACACGTTGTAACCCGACCAGTTTGCAGCTCAGTGCTTTGGTTGGATGAGATGATTGACAGCTATTTCTGTATGTAAGCTATACTGAGCACTGCCATCTACTGTGTATAAAATAGCAAAAGTGCACCAGAGTATTAAACCTTGAGCCTTTAAGTATACAGTGTTAGTCAGTTGTGATCAGAATACAGTACATGTGGGATTACGGTGTTTGACCTGTTTTAAAGCCATCGTGAACAAGAAAAACGTCAAAAAGGTCTTCAGTGTAGTGAGTAGCACAAGCACTAACGGGAACGAAAGCTATCTGCATATATTATAGAATATATATAAAATATATACTTGTGAATAATAATATGTATGATGTATATGTGTATTTATTCCTGAACCTTACAGTTAAAAAAAAAAAAGTCGTTGTTTTAGATGCACCATGTTTGTTTGTTTGTTTGTTTGTTTGTTTGTTTGTTTTAAAAAATGTGCTAATGATAGAGTTTGAATTCATTGCTGTTGGCCCAATCTGTCTAAATCAAAGACTAAATCAAGGGAACGTAATTATAATTTAAAAATAGCTAATCTTCTAATCACTGTCTTAAATTCTCCTGAACACTCCCAAAGGGTTGAATGTTTTAATTCATTTTTCCCCAGTTGACTCTTGATGATAAATACGATGATGAAAACCCTTTACAAACTCTTCTTAGAAGCAAGCCAAGCTCAATATATCCATCTATCAGCTCTTATAAACCGTACTAAGTGGCTTCTAAAGTGACGTGATTTTGGAGGATCCAGCTCAGTGTACTTGCTTCAGTGGTGGTCACCTGTTGAGTCGATCGAAGCAGTAGGTTCGAGTAAAAGTGCAACGCTCCAAATTTCAAGCAGTTACTGGAAATAAAAGCATGGCATTAACTTCACAACTAACAGCTGTCTATGTTGTTTTATTATCAAGTCTGAGTAACAAAGCAACTTTATACAGAGATTCACCATATACAGTATATATGGTCTATTTAAATTTGTATTTACTTATTTATTTTTCAACATTTATCTCATGCTAAACCTGTTTCACCAAAAAATGTAAATATGGCGAATGGCCTGGTCAATGTTTTTTTAGTTTCTTTAAATGGAAGAACTTTTAGAAACTTTAGCCCAGAACCCTAAGACCAGGAATGTGTCCAAAAAACCTTACCAGAAATGTTTGTATTTCTTTATGTATTTCTCATTCACTCACTCACTCACTCGTTTCTATACCACTTTATCCTGAACTCAGGGCCGCAGGGGGCCTGGAGCCTATGCCAGGGGTCCACCCCGGACAGGGTGCCAATCCACTGCAGGGCACACACACTTACACACAGTCACACACTCATTCACACAAATTGGGAAGTCCAATTAACCTAATCTGCAGATCTTTGGAATATGGGAGGCAACCAGAGTACCCTAAGGTAGGAAACTCCATGCACACAGAGCCTGGCCAGGAATTGTAACTGGACCCTGGAGGTGTAAGGCGACAGTGCTAACCACTACACCACCGTGCCGCCTCTATGTATTTCTCATTCTTCTTTTTTTTTTTTTTAATTATTTTTTATTATTACTAGTTGACATTTCAGGAAATAAAGCAATTGCTTGAGGTCTATTTAAATATATGAAGATATTATGCTACAAATCTGCAAACACATCTGCATATATACTAATTCCAGCTACTATGAGATTAAACAGACATAACTGCATGTTTGATCCAGTAAAGTAACTCAATATGCAAATCTATTTACATTGGAATAATTCGATTATTTTTTCAAGTATAAGCATCGGAATATTACAAAGTACTTTCATCTTTAAGAAAGTGAAATCAGAAACTCTTGATTGAGGATCTTTAGCCTAAAGAAAAAGTTAAGCACGGAGAACTTCAGCTTAGGGAGTTTAGACCAGAAACTTTAGCTTGGAAGTTAAGTCCTGGAACTTTATCCTAGTAACTTGCATATGGGCATCATGGTGGTTAGCACTGTCCAAAATTTCTTCTTTACAGTCACTGGCATTCCCAAATTGCCGGTGGTGTGTGAATGTGTGTGTGAATGACCGGAGGTCCTACCGTGGTCATACAAAATGGGAATAAATATTATGGTCAACATTGGCCTCCACGGTCGGTAGTTGGACTACAGAGCTTCCTAAATGGATGGATGAAAGTTACATACGCCCATTAACTTTAGCCTAGGAAGTTATAAAAGCCTTTTTTTTTGTAAAAATAAATTTGATTTTATAAATTTTTGTTTCCTCAATGTTTTTAACAGGGATTGATTAGAACACGAGATCCTGAGGGTTTCTCTTTTTTCCTACTGAAACACACTTAATTATTGATTAGTTCATTATCAATCCCTAATGGGTTGTTCCAGTTATTTTGAGGATGGAAAAATACTCAAATCATGCAGGGCAGAGGTTCTGTGGGACTGGAAATGAGAACAACAAATTAAAGAACATACATTATTTTCGTTTGGGGCTGGAACTCAAAACCAACCATTCAGCTAGAACTATGGAACAATGCATCGTCACATCTTTATAGGTCTAGTGATGTGTCACACTATTAATACTTTAATACTCGAAAAATAATACAAATTTTATCAAAAGCTAACAGTTATCCTTATTGGTAAAATTTATACTTTTTAAAAAGCTCCTGTCTGATGAGAGGCAATAAAAGACTGACCTCAGGATTGCCTTTTTTCCTGCAAAACACACAACGAGTGAAAAGCAATTTGCTCAGAGGGCAGCAGCCGTCTCTCTCTCTCTCTCTCTCCTAGGAGACACGTCCTGGATCTGACATTCTCCTTTAAATACCAGATCTCTATTTTGAATGCCAGATAGATCTATTCACTACTGGTTATTGTGGAATCGTGTACGATCGCCTGAGGCCAGATTACATACACTCTTTTTTTTTTCAGAAACCAAAACCACAATGCCAATAATAACATTGTCCTATGCAATAGATTCTAATTATAGAGTAATTTATATCCTATTATTATTTATTTACATTTTTTAAACAAAAACCGGAATGTTTTAACAATAGTCTGAGTGATAACCTGTTCATAAATTTTAATTATGTAGGGCATGAAAGATATTTTTATGATTGGGATTGAACAGAAAACAGGCTCATTGTATAACAGAAATATTCTTGCAGTAATAAGGATACATTTTCTATCCATTAACCTACAGTATAAATAGTTTGATAACAAAACATTATAAATGTAATTTTCTGACTTTTAGTCAGTTTGACAAATACTTTCTCTATGACACACACATGGTTGTTTTTAGGTTGTTGTGGTAACTGCAACGGTGGTGCCAGTGTGTAAACACACTAACCACATTTAGTCTACTCACAGTAGCTGTTATTTGCCCAGTTGGTAATTTAGTTTCACTAATCACATGACAGAAAGAAGAGATATGATTGGCTTTTCAGGATGGGTGGTTTTTTTTTTGTGTGTGTGTGTGTGTGTGTGTGTGTGTGTGTGTGTGTGTGTGTGTGTGTGTGTGTGTGTAATGCATCTGTTCCATGACGTGGTTTGCTTAAAACATGAAAGTTCAAAGCCGTAACTTCTATAAGAAGATTATGTAGTGTTTATTATTATTATTATTATTATTATTATTATTATTATTATTAAAAGCTTTCTTATATGCAATCTTGTGCATTATTTATTAATTCATTTTCTATTCATTTCTATTGCTTATCCTGTACAGGGTTACAGGGTGCCTGGACCCTATCTCAGGAGACTTTGGGTACAAGGCACACACACACACACACACACACACACACACACACACACACACACACACACACACACACACACACACACACACACACACATTACGGGCATTTTGGGAATGCCAGTTAGCATAATAGTAGTTTGGGAAGAATAATTAGCCACAGATTGTGGGAAGAAACCCACCTGTATAGGGAGAACTTCAATGCACAAAGTCCATGCACAGACCTGAGGCAGGAATCCCTGGAGGTGCCACAGTACAAGTCTGAAAATGGTGTTTATCGTGTTTTGCTAAGAAACGGTTCATATTCAGTATAAGCATATTGTAAAACAATTTAATTGGTTAATATAATGTTCCCCTTGGTTTAATTGAAAAGTCTTCAAGATGCTCCAACCCCAAAATATTTTCTTTCTGCAGAAATCTTGAACAAACCCTTCTGCTGTTTCTGCACTCTTAGTGGTTTGTATCTTCATTTAATATTTTCTAATGAGCCAAGCTGGTTTTATTTATTTATTTTTATGTAAAGAAAATAAATAACTCTTATGCCTTGTTAGCTGATACTAATTTGCAGGTTGTTGCTGTATGTTCCTGTGAGAAGTCAGGGGTTGTGTGCTGTGCTAATAATGTCACAGGGGGATGTTATTAATGGCAGCGCAGAAGAAAAGAGGTAAATAGGACAAGATTTCTCCTATCTACTTTACACACTGGACAATTTATTGTAGAGATCGCGGAGCAACGGGTGTAATGTTAGAATCAAAGTTTCCAGAATGCAAAAAAAAAAAAAAAAAAGTGACGTAGGATTCCAAATATGTTCCTGCAATGTAACCCTAAATCTAACCCTAACATGTTAACCAGGTTGTAATCATGAAATCATTAAAAGAATAATAAAAGAAGGAGACAATCATTGTATAATAATGCTTTAGAGGTACAGTATTACTACTATGTGTCCATGATGGATTTATCCTGTAACCAATATCACAAAACTGTGACATTTACAATTTAAACTGTTTACATTTAAAGGCGTGTAGTCATGCTCGTCATGCAAGAAGTGCAGACATCAGAAGCGTATCAGATGCGGACGCAGTATTAGTAGTATTGCTCCTCTACAGAGACATGCTGGGTTTCGTGGAGAGACTCTTTCTCCATCAAAAGGTCATGACATCTGGGGTTTCTGATCCACCAATTAGTCTCAGAAGAACAGGATCAGTTGCTGCGGCTGTGGATTCTGGCAGCACTAACAGGCCTGAAAAGGGCATGTGTCTCGTTTATTTTTAAAAGCCTTCCTTCTTAAAGCGCTTGTTGCCGTTTATTTTTATCCCTTGTTAAGTGGGAAAGAAAGACGGGGCTACAGTTACAAACACTCGCCCACATGAAGACACACACTCACACACGTGTTGAATGGGAAATTAGTGTTTATATATGCTCCCTGTTTATAACAGTAAAGCATTGCTTCTGAATACACACACACACAAAAACAAAACCAGCTGGTGGAGTCTGCTTCTGTGACTCCAGGGAGTTCCTGACTTTTGCTTTGTCTCTGCTTTTTTCATTCTTTTCTTTGAAAACTTTTTCAAAGTAAACTTTGCTTCCCGTATGCTGGAAATCCGGAAAAGTCTGAGATGGGACTAAATCGGAAAAAAATGGCCGTAGCACCATGAATCCAGTCGGTTGTGTTTCATCTGTGCAATACGATCAGAATGATCAGATTGTCCCTAATGAGCAAGCCAAGGGTGATGAGGGAAAAACTCTCTGAGATGGCAATAGGAAGCAACCTTGAGAGGAACCAGCCTCAACAGGGAACCCATGTCTGCATCAGCCGAGGCCAGGACCGTCTTAATGGAAAAGTGGAACCGTCCCCAGTCACCACACGCATCCCAAGCAGACCACACGGGGCATCCATGCAGCGATATATAGTAGGTGTGGCGGATCGTAAAACACAGGTTTCTTATCTTCTGGTTTTAGTGAGGACTCTCACTGCTGCATTCTGGACTGACTGAAGCTAGTTGAACAACCAGACAGTAAGGTGTTACAATAGTCCAACCTAGAAGGGATAAAAGCATGGACTAGTTTTTCTGCATCGTTTAGTGACAATTTATTTCTTATCTTGGCAATATTTCTGAGATGAAGGAATGCTTAAATTATCTAAATGTGCTTCAAATTAAAGACTGGAATCTATAATCACACCAAGATCTTTTGCTGTTGCACTTGATGGAACAGAAAGGCCATCTAAAGTTGTGATCAAACTAATAGTCAATAGATCAATAGATTAATAGATCACAAATAGTGTGATCAAAAAGCTTGCTTCTAGGTGCATGTGGTTCTATGATAGAATTTCAGTTTTATCAGGATTAAGCAAAAGGAAGTTTTATTTCCTTCTGTTAGGAAATAAAATTAACATCCAATCTCTCGTGTCCTTCACACATTGCTCAACTTTATTAAGCTAGTTTTGCTGAGACATATAACTGTGTGTCATCAGCATAACAACGAAAACTAATACCATGCTTACGAATTATATTGCCCAGAGGAAGCATGTAAAGAGGAAAAAGCAGTGGGCCTAAAACCAAACCCTGTGGAACACCAAACTCTACCTGAGAACATGCAGAATAGTCTCCATTTAAATCTACAAAAGCCAGGAGTGGGCCGTTCCATTAATTTCTATTACATTTTCCAATCTGTGAGTATAGTGACGCAACCCTGATCAGAGGCCAAAAGGAGGTTATTTACCTCCTTTAACAAGTGCTGTTTATGTGCTGTGATGGAGCCTAAATTGAATAAACAAACTGCATAAATGAACTGATACAGTTCGTTTATGCTAGTTTGTTTATGCTATTTCTATGTATATAAGCACATAGCTGCTGCGCTACTACATTTTCCAGAATCTTAAAGATAAAGGTAAGGATTGATATTGGCCTGTAGTTGGACAGCTGACAGGGGTCGAGGTCAGGTTTCTTAATTAGTGGTTTAATAACTGCTAATTTCAAAGATTTTGGAACATACCCACTGCTGAGTGAAGAATTAATTATTTTCAGCAGGGGGTCCATTATTGCTGATACTATTTGCTTTAGAAAATGTGCCGGGATAGGATCTAATACACAGGTTGATGAGTTTGCAGAAGAGATGAGTGAAATTAGCTCATTCTCTACAAGGGGTGTAAAGTAATCTAGGTTCTGAGCTGATATGGTTAGTTTATCATCTGCATCAATTAAATTCCCTGAATTTTTTGCCTAATGTTTATGATTTTGTTATTAAAAAAGTTCATGAAGGCCTCACTACAGTATGTTATTGATGTGGAGATTTCTGCAGTGGTCTCATATATTTAGTTACTTTTAAGTAACATTAAATAAGTATTAAATAAAAATCTAGGATTCTTTTTGTTTTTTCTAGTGGAGAGACACATTGATGTAGTGATTCTGGATGCTTTCTGAATAGTAGTTCAGGATGGTTTCCATTTATTTGTTTCATGGTAAGCTGTTCATTTATATGCCTGTTTTAAAGTCCGTGTGTGGTCATTATACCAGAGAGCGAGTTTCTTATCTCTTATCATTTTACTTTTAACTGGAGCAACATTATCTAAGGTATAACGGAATGTTGACTATAAATATTCAGCCGCCTGATCGAGTTCTGTGGAGTCAGACGGCGATCCAATTATAGTTGATAACTGTGGGAGATTACTGATGAAGCTCTGTGTGGTAGTTGATGTGAATGTACGTTTAATGTGGTAGCGCGGCGCTGTGCGTACATTATTACCAAGACACACTTTAATTGAGACAAGACAGTGATCTTTAGACTGTGGAATTGTGATCATATTTCTTATACTTAATCCGAGGGTTAAAATTAAATCTAAAGTGTGACCTGCTTTATGTGTGTGTCCAACTTGCACACTGATTTACTCCTTTCATCCAGTATGGACAAAAATGCTGTTCTCAAAGGGTCTTCTGGATTCTTAAAATTAATATTAAAGTCTCCAGCAATTGACGCTTTGCCTACAGAAATGGTTTGCGAGGAAATCTACAAATTCTTAGAGAAATTCAGAGTACGGCCCTGCGGGTCTGTGAATGATGATTAGCGGGATCGACTGAGCAGACTTCATATTTGTAGCTACACTTGTTATGTTACTAAAGAGAACTTCAAATGATATAAATGTGTCTGCGCTTTTGTACGGTTTTTGTATAGTCAGATTATCACTGTAAATAACTGCGACTCCTCCTCCTCTACCATTTAGCCGTGGCTGGTGTATGTAGCTGTGTCCAGGAGGACTAGCTTCATTAAGAGCTACATACTCGTTCTTTTTAATCCAGGTTTCTGTTAAACATAATATATCAAACTCCTGATCTGTGATAGTTTCATTAACAATATACCACAATTAACCGCTTTAGATGTGAGAAATCTAATGTTTAACAGTCCTAACTTTAGATCAGAGGTGCTGGGTGTGTATTCAGCATGCTATGAATTTTTGGTCTCTATATTAATTAAATTACTAAAACAGACTTTTTGAGTATTTCTAAATTTTTGTTTAGCTCGGGGAATAGACACAGTCTCAATATAGTGAACCCTGAGTGACGAGTCTGTGCAGCTAGCAGACGGTTGGTTTATCCTGTTTGTCTGCTGCCTGGCCTGGGATCTGGGTAGTCACTGATTAACTAGGGCTCTTCTGAGACTATGTGCTATAATACAAGAAATGAGAGCAGCACCTTCCCGAGTGGGATGGACACTCACCGTCCAGGCCAGCTTTGCCCTCAAAGGTACTCCAATTGTCTATAAAGCCCACACTGTTTTTGGAGCACCACCTGGAAATCCAGCGGTTCAACAACCATTACCTGCTGTAACCTATACGTCGCACTGGGAGGAGGCCAGGGCATACTACTTAATTGGACATCGCCGTTGCTAATTTAAACACCTCTGCAACGTTATGCCGTCTGACTGACGAAGGTGTATATCATTATCTCTAGCATGTATCACTATTATTGAGAACCTATGCTGTCCTAAAGCTCTAAGATTACCTGCTATGTCCGGTGCCCTGGCTCCCAGGATGCACCTAACCACTGCCACTGGTAGCTAATTTCATGTGCTAACATCTCTGACTCAACAAGACCTCTGAAGGTGTGCTGTGGTTTCTGGCAATATGAATCAGACCTGTTTGTCCAGCGCATCCTGCAGATTCTCGATTGGCTTGAGATCTGGGGAATTTGGAGGACGAGTCAACACCTTGACCACTTTGTCATGTGTCTTAAAACTATTCCTGAACTAGCAGAGCACATTAGCCTTCTGAAAGATGCCACTGACATTAGTGAACACTGGTCTGTAACAATGTTAAGTCAGGTGGGATGTGTCAAACTAACATCCACATGATTGGCAGGACCCAAGGTATTCCTGTAAAACATTGCCCAGAGCATCACACTTCCTCCGCCAGGTCGCCTTCTACCCATAGTGGATCCTGGTGTCATCTCTTCCCATTCTGTGGCTCACGTGCCCACTGTAGGAGCTTTTGGCAGATGACAGGGGTCAGCATGGGCACCCTGACTAGTCTGCAGCTACACAGCTACATAGTGTCTTCTGACTCCTTTCTATCAGAACCAGAGTTAACTTTGTCAGCGGCTACAGTGGCTCTTCTATTGAATCAGGTGAGACGGGCCAACCTTTGCTCCCCACATGCTTTAGAGAGCCTTGGGCTCCCAGAACCCTGTCTCCGCTGGTTCACCTTCCATGGAGCACTTTTGGTAGGTCCTGACCACTGTGTACCAGGAACATCCCGCAAGAGCTGCAGTTTTGGAGACGCTCTCTAACCTTGCCCTTGTCAAAATCTTACAGATCCTGATGTGTGTCCATTTTTCCTGTTTCCAACTGTTTGCTTGCTGTATAATATGTCCCATGTCAGGAGACATTCACTGCTTCTAACCTGCATTAACCTTAAGGCTGTACATATTCTCCCAATTCATTGCAGGGCACACACACATACACACACATACAGACAAATAAACACACTACAGGCAATTTGGGAATGCCAAATTAGCCTAATCCGCATGTTTTTGGACTATGGGAGGAAACCAGGGTTCCCAGGGGAAACCCACCAATTACAGGGAGAACATGCAACCTTCATGCACAGACCCTAAAGGTACAAGGTGAGTCAAAACACAGCTGCATTACTTGTTCGTTACTGCAATTTTTTGAATTAGTAAAAATGTGAAAAAAATCAAAACTGGTATTGAGTACCAGTTTATATTTATATAGTATATTTATAGAAAGTCATTTAAAAAAGTCATTGAAGCATCACTACATGAGCAGCATTGTTATATAACTAAAGAGGGTGAGGAAAGGCTTAACCACACACACACACACACACACACACACACACACACACACACACACACACACACACACACACACACACACAGATTGGCCTTCACATTCACTCTGCATAATGTCCCCTGGAGCGAGGTCATTTCCATATGCCTGCAAAAGAAGAAGAAAAAATCACATGACCTTGAAATCAAACTATTGCTTATCTCGTATTTTTGGAATGGAATTGGGCTAAGAGGTAATAAAAAAACGAATGAATGGGAAAAAAGAGGTCCTCTTACTATTACTAGTAAGATTCCAGTGAAAAAAAATAAAAAATAAAAAATAAGGAGCAAATGTTGGACACCAAATATGGTTTAAGTGTTGAGAGAAATCATAATGTATTAATCGTCTTTGTATTCAATTTGTCAGTCAAACATCAGTAAAAATGCTTCTGCTGCTGTTTATCTGTCACAGCTTTCATGCAGTAACGATCCCGACGGGCTAACGTCACCACCACTACACACACCTCAGGTGTTCTTATCTTGTTAAGAGTTTATTCAGCTGACCAGTTCAGACATTATAAATCTCTTGAGGCACATACTCACAGATGTTATTCAAACAATCCAAAAAGTTTGGAAGTTTTTCAGTTTGAATAAAATGAAAACGTAAAGACTTTCAAATAACACGAGCCAACATTTCATTCACAACAGAACATAGAGAACATAGAAAATGAGAAATTTTACACTTTTATTTTACTTTTATCCACTAAATGAGCTCATTTCAAATTTGATGTCTGCTACAGGTCTCAAAAAAGTTGGCACGAGGGCAACAAAGCACTGAAAAAGCAAAACACTTTGAAAAGATTCAGCTGGAAGAACATCTAGCATCAGGTCTATAACATGACCAGCTATAAAAAGGGATGTCTTAGAGAGGCAGAGACCCTCAGAAGTGAAGATGGGCAGAGGGTCTCCAATCTGTGAAAGAATTGTGAAAAAGATTGTAGAATACTTTACATTGCAAAGGCTTTGCAAATCTCACATCTACAGCGCATAACATCAAAAGATTCAGAGAAACTGGAGAAATTTCTGCGTGTAAGGGACAAGGCCGAAGACCTTTGTTGGATGCCCGTGGGCTTCGAGCCCTCGGACAACCCTGCATCACTCATCGGCATGATTGAGTCGTTCACATTACTAAATGGGCCCAGGAATCCTTCCAGAAACCATCGTGGGTAAACACAACACAACTGCAGATGGCGCGGTGAACTAAAGCTCCATCATGCAAAAAGAAAGCCATATGTGAACACTGTACAGAAGCGCTGTCGAGTCTTGTGGGCCAAGGCTCATTTAAAATGGACTGTTTGAAGTGGAAAAGTGTTCTACAGTCAGACGAGTCCAAATGTGACTTTCTTCTTGGAAGTCACGGACGCCGGAGGAGGGAAATCTTCCAGCGTGTTATCAGTGTTCAGTTCAAAAGGCAGCATCTCTGATGGTATGGTGGTGCAAAAGTGCATAGTATGGGGAGCCTTAGTGTTTGGGAAGGCACTATGAATGTCACAAAGGTATATAAAAGTTTTAGATGACGTCTATTTCAGGAAAGGCCTTGTGTATTTCAGCAGGACGGTGCAAAAACTCATACTGCAACTATTACAACAGCGTGCCTTTGCAGTAGAAGAGTCCAGTGGCTGAACTGGCCTGCCTGCGGTACAGATCTTTCACCCTATAGAGAACATTTTAGTTTTCATTTTATTCAAATTTAAACAAATGCCTAATATTGAGTATTTTTTGAGTTGACCCAGTAGTCTACTGTAGCTGTCACAATTTGGTCCTTCTGACAGTAGCCACGTTTTCAATATCTTGTTATAATAATAAAATGGTGCAATTTAACGTTTCTTCTTTGCAGAATTTGTTACTGTTTGCTTTGCATTCCTTTTTTTTTCTTTTTAGCTCTGTGTCAGCTATTTTTAAAATGTTGGTGGAAATATGGCATATAAAATATATTATGACTTTTCAAATAACATGATTAGTCTAATTGTACAATTTTTACTCATTGTCAGGTTTATGTCTCCACCTACCGACCAGGAAGCAAAATGACAAGTAAATCTTTGTGCATGTGCAAGAAACATACTGGGACACTATGGGGTGAATAATTCTTCTTATAGCTTGTAATAAAAACAAATACAGGCTGATGAATTCATGTGCTTAAAAATGTTACACAACAACAACAACAACAACAACAATAATAATAATAATAATAATAATAATAATAATAATAATAATAATATTCATGTTATTGTGATTATTATTACATTCTCAGTCCCAAATTATATCTAACAGTTGTGGGAATAGGGATTTTCTTTTGTGATAGAAAATATTAATATGTAATATTAAAATTAAAATTTACAACACTGAATAAATCCTGACAAAAAATATATAGAGTTTGTAAATACATACAGTATATAGTTAGACTATTAATCAAATTAGTCTCTGAGATTACCTGTTATGAAGCCTCATTTAGGTGTCGAGTGTAGTGTAGTTATAGTGTATTTCCCAGCCAATAGATTCACCAAAGGTTTCAATTCATTATGCCTAATGTAAGATGTCATTGTACTAACTGTACCAACATTACATTTTCAAAATTTGAATAGCATATATATATATATATATATATATATGTTCACTTTGACAGATATCTGTAATACTTATTCAGATGATCTTTTAAATGTTAAAATGGCACACCATAGTGCATCAGATATGCTGACTGGCCACATCACTTGTCTTCTTTTTCTTTGCAGTTTAATGGTGGCTGTTAATTGAGATTGTTCTTCACACTATACCTTTATTTCCCCGCTTACTTTGAGAATGTAATATTGACCCTAAAATTTACTCCCCCCCACGTCACTTGTGACGTCATATCAGTACGTCACATTCAGGGAAAGGACCCGGGCCTTTTTTTTGTAAACGCCCCTTCTTACGTAACAATACTGCACAGTTGAGGGATTTTCTTCAGCCGTGTGATCTGGCAACCCGGTAGAGCGCTGCAGGGGGCGGGGCCGTGGTGAGATCTATCTTGCAGCGAAAAAGCCGACGTAGGTTTAAAGAATAAACATTAAAAAAAAAATATATATATATATATATATTTAATAATAAAAAAAACCCGAAATGAAGTCAGACATTTGCTAAAATTCACATATATTATTTACGGCGAAGAGGTAAGAAATGAATGTTAATGAATGCATTGGACTCAGAAACGGTTGATGCGCGCGCTGCTAGGACGCTGTGCTAGCTCACTATTTAGCATTGCTGCTTTACATCAGTACCGTTCATTTATTTTTATAAATAAAAATCATATGCTCTGGTTTTTAGATTATCAAACAACTCGTTTTAGCATTATTTCCTAGATTTCAACAACGGTTATCATGTTTACATAAGCCTATATTACACTGTGTGCCTGCGGTGACTTTCTTTGGTCGTGTCCCAAATTCTCCTGTTCTCCACAACCTAGTGTACACTAAACAGGCGCGTGCACCGCACCTGGACTAATTAGAGACGGACATAATGAGTTGTTCACACGTGTAGTGCATGATGATATATAAATACATATATCGCGGCCTGTGCCCTCTCACTGTTCGCTGTGTTCTATATAGTGCGCTTTATAAGCACCGTGTACTATGTAGTGCACTCAAGCAGTAGGGATGTGTTTCAGGTTTGGGACGCGGTCCTGATGTTGCCTGCTGGGTGGAATGTTATTTTGCTCATGTTTCCCAGAGTTTGCTCTTCAGTGTCCTTGTGCTGGACTTTCCTGAGTAATTACTGATTAATCTAACGTGTGCAGACCAAAATCCTAGAAAGACATTGTCTGATGTCATAAGTTTCAAGATTCAAAGGTGCTTTATTGGCATGACAAATATTTACATTCATATTGCCAGAGCTTAGAGATCAGGCACAAGAAAATAACAGGAGTAGAGAGTAAAAAAAAAAAAAAAAAAACTATAGAAAGAGTAATAATAAATGTACATAAAAATAAGAGCGCAGACATTTAGCCAAAGTTAGTGACTCTTATGAACATTATAAAAAAAGGAGAGAAAAAAGCATACATATATGTACATAATAATAATAATAATAACAGTGATCACTGCGTATTTGTGTGTGTGTGTGTGTGTGTGTGTGTGTGTGTGTGTGTGTGTGAGATGTGGTGTGTTCACTCTCTGCCCTTCACTAGGTGGCAGGTGTGTGTGTATTGTGCTGCTGTATTGTGAATGTGGTGATATTTCGGGCATTCAGTGAGGAAGTGCAGCTCTGTCTCTGTGTTATTGAGCGTGCACCGCTGGCACAGTCTCTCCTCCTCTGTCTCTGTGTTATTGAGCGTGCACCGCTGGCACAGTCTCTTCTCCTCTGTCTCTGTGTTATTGAGCGTGCACCGCTGGCACAGTCTCTTCTCCTCTGTCTCTGTGTTATTGAGCGTGCACCGTTGGCACAGTCTCTTCTCCTCTGTCTCTGTGTTATTGAGCGTGCACCGTTGGCACAGTCTCTTCTCCTCTGTCTCTGTGTTATTGAGCGTGCACCGCTGGCACAGTCTCTTCTCCTCTGTCTCTGTGTTATTGAGCGTGCACCGCTGGCACAGTCTCTTCTCCTCTGTCTCTGTGTTATTGAGCGTGCACCGCTGGCACAGTCACTTCTCTTGGGTCAGCCAGGTCTGTCTGTGTCCCCCTGTCTCTTCGGCTAGACGGTGCTTGCTGAGTCTGTACTTCGACAGGGTGTTTCTTAGCGTTGGGTCTGTCACCATGCTCAGATAGTCTCTCACGCTGTAATGTCTGTTTAGGGCCAGATAACACTGCATATTACTCTGCAGTTTATTTTGGGTTTCCCAATAGTTCAAAAAGTTACTTTCTAGTGTTTGTGTAATTTAGTTTATTCTAATTGTCCTTGTTAATTTTGTGAACTTTGCTAAGTTTGTGTTATTTCTTTGTAAAATGCACACATTTTTTATTTAATCAGTTTTCATTTTCAGAGCTGGTGTAAGATTACAAACAAATGATGCATTGCCATGTATTTGTTTTAACAAGGCTGTAAGAGCTACTATCAATCTAATGTTTATAACTATTTACATATTCAAAGGCACTAAAACTACTATATGTATATATGACCTTGCATCTCTAAATATTAAAATAATTATATGTATGTGTGTGTAGATAGATAGATGCATAGATACAGCTAATTGATATATTTCTTCAGAGGAGTTAAATTTTTTTTCTGATCTTCAGGATAAAAAAAATAAAATGAAATATAATGTAATTTTATTTTATTGAATTTAGATATAATGTGTTAACAGCACTATGGCATAAATGTTGTATATTTGTTTAAATACAAAATTCTAAAGAGGTATAACAAACTTTTAAAAAGTATTATATACTGTATGTCTAAACCTTTGCAACTGCTCAGAGGTTCAGAATCGTTTAATAAAGAATCATGATTCATTACAGAATTGATTCTTTTTCATTCGACACACCGAGTCAGCAGCATGTATGACCTGTATGCCAGCGATTACACTGGAAACTGAATTTGGAGAAATTATATAAAAGTCAGATGAGGCGTTTTCCACTGCAGTGATCAGTAATTTATTTGTTTGTCCGCACTCTTATCGAAGGTCTTTTCTGCTGTTTTATCTTTTTGCCCACAGTGTAATCGAGGACGCCACCTGGCTCGACTTGTAAAGGCAGTATGGGAAACACGAGCAGTGAGAGGTCAGGAATGGGGCAGGGCGAGAAGGCCAGCCGCAGGGACAGCCGGGGGACTAAGGAGGGGGACCGGCCCAAAATCCTCATGGACAGCCCTGAGGATGCAGATATTTTCCAGGGAGAGGATATGAAGGTATACAAAGTGTGTCAGATTCCTGCAAATCTGCAATGTCTGTCTGTCTGTCTGTCTGTCTATCTACTGTATCTATTTATGTTTCTGTCAATTTCATTTAGTATTATTTTAATGTATTTTTTAAAAATTTTATTTACATTTTCATGTGGTTAGCACTGTTGCCTCACACCTCCAGGGTCGAGAACCTTTTATAATTAGGGTGAATCTACAGTATAATACAGTTTAATTAGAACCTTTATGTACCCACCTGCAGATACCTGACACCAGTGTGTGGTCAACTCACGGCTGAAAAAGCTTTATGTGTGTGTATATAAATATATACACATATGTAGTGCTGGTCATAATTATTGACAATTGACACCCCTGGTTAAGATGTGTTCTTAGGCTTCTAAAAAATATATATTTTTTATTGCAGAATCATAATCTCACACTGAACATTGTAGACAAATCTAACCTTTAACTCAAGTAAATTAAAAAAAAATGCATGACTAAAAAAATTTTTTTTTTTTTTTTAATAAAATCACCCGAACACAATTATTGGCACCTCTAACAATTCCGATAAAATAATGTAATTGGAGCATTTTTGTAATTTTTACTGTAGTTTATAAGGTTAAATTTTCTATCTAAAAAATTGTAATTAATAATACATGACTTCATGTTTGCCTGTGGTATAAATATGACGTGACACAGAGGCCTATTTCTCTTATCCACTCTTCTTATCCACTTTTGTTTTTCTTCCAAATGCCCTGGGAACCTTGTTAGGGTGCATGGCATCATGAACTCTCTGAAATATCAGGACATTTTTAATCAAAATCTGATGGCCCCTGACAGAAAGCTAAAGATGGTCATCATTGGGTTTTTAAGCAGGTTAATGACCCAAAATGTGTGGTGAAATCTCCACAAAAATGGTTCAGCAGATACAAAATCAAGCTCCTCTCATGGCCATCTCAGTCCACAGACCTCAACCCAATTGTAAACCTGTGGGGTGAGCTGAAGTAGAGAGTGCATGAGAGAGGACCCAGGATTATGGACGATCTAGAAAGATTGTGTAAAGATCCCTCCAATCTAGTGAAACAGAAGCAGATTGGGTGCTGTCTTGGAGTTGTACAAAGTATTAACATCAGGGGTGCCAATAATTGTGGCCACCATGATTTCATTTAAAAATAAATAAATAAATTCGTAATGTGGGTTTTTTTTTTTTGGTCCACTGAATAATTGTACCTCAGTAAAACGTTGAATTTTTCGCTCTTTTTGCATTGTGGTTCTATATTTCTTTAAATACAAAATTCATTTATTAGAATCCTAAGAACAGATCTTATCCAGGGATGCCAATAATAGTGACCAGCACTGTATATAAAATATAGTTTTGGGCATGCCATGACGATAAAACCAATCTTTTTCATTTTTTGTTTTGACTGTATACATACTTGTTCTTGCCTTCAGGCACCTTTAGAAAAGGAGGAGTTTTTAGCCTGGAGGCAGGACCTCGAGTCCAGTGATAAGGAACTCTTGGCGCGACCCACAGTGTTTCGTTGGACAGGTGCCGGAAAAGAGGTCTATCTCTCTGGATCCTTCGACAACTGGGCAAACAAGATTCCTCTGACCAGGAGGTAAACAAAGATTTAATATTAACAGGCAACCTGGACATACAGTAAATGAAGGATGGATAAAACTAGTGCAGTGACACCTGGAGTATATGGGGCCATGTTTATATGTGTGTGTGTGTGTGCATGTGTGTGTGCATGTGTGTGTGTAATGTGTGTGTTAAAAAACAAAACAAAAAAAACCACCTGTAATAAAGAAATGGAAATATATTCAATTTCTTTATTTTGCACTGGTTAGCTTTTACATGATAATTACGTAATGAATATTTGTAATGAAAGGCTTTGAGTTCATACCGTATGTAAAGGCAAATTATAGTAACAGCTAATTCACAGCAAGGTAATAGGTTAAAACGGATAAAAAAAAAATCTTTAATTATCTTTATTATTTATGGAGACTCCAGTGTCAACATTGTATAAAAGAGGTAAAGCTGTAAATTTTGCAGGTTATTAATAACATGATGAGTTTTTTTTTTTTTTTTTTTTGATGGAAGCATTGTAAAATTAACATAACTTTATAATTGTTTTCCTGACATTTTATTGCTTTGGATAAAAATGATGTCATTATTCAGGAAACTTAATGTGGAAATGTACTGTGGTACAAGAGGAATAAAACATTTCAGGATTTAACAGTAATGACAGGAATGTTTTTTTTTCTACAACAGCACTTTCGCCTATTTTTTTCTCTCTGTCTTTTATTCCTCACTCATATATTTATCTTGCTCTTTTCCTTCATCCAGTCAGAACAATTTTGTCGCCATTGTGGACCTACCTGAAGGCGAACACCAGTATAAGTTCTATGTAGACGGACAGTGGACTCACGACCCATCAGAGGTGACCAGCACACACATCTTCACATCTAGAGCATGAGCTGCAGCGAATTGTTCGTTTCTCATACTCGCACACTAACACCGATATTTATGTTTTTAATCAGCCTGCAGTGACCAATCATATGGGATCGATCAACAACATCATCCAGGTGAAGAAAACCGATTTCGAGGTGTTCGATGCTCTGATGGTGGATTCGCAGAAATGCTCGGATATGTCAGGTTGGGTTAACATTTTATAAAATTTGATGCAAATATCGTGACTGCACAGTTGCGCACACGCACACATTACACTACACTTTTTCCACAGTTTGCCACAGCAGTGTATATTTTTTGTGACAGTTTTCAACCACATCAAATCTTTAATTGGTGAGAAGCTCTGAATAACAACAGTGCAGCTGCAAATAGCAGTTTCATAATAAAGCTTTGATTTAAATGAACCGACTAAAACGTGTGTAATCATTGATGCTGTAACGTTTTCTGTAAGGAAATTAATGAATGTTTATAGCAGGGCTCTACAACTCCAGACCTGGAGCGCCAGTCTCCGGCACAGTTTGGGTATTTTTTCCACTCAAACACAGCTGATTCACCTAATCTGTTAAATGCCAGGTTCATCTGAAAGTTGACTTGAACATCTTAGAACAGACATTTTTGAAGAATTTGTTCATGGAATCTCAAAAAGCCTAACATCCATCTGGATCTAGGAAAAAAAACATACAAACGAATATCACCAGCAATTTCTGGATATAACAGAAAATTACCACAACATACCCCGGTATACACGGATGGATCAAAATCAGGAAGTAAAGTGGCAGCCGCCTTTGCAATAAATCCATTGCAACAGGCTTTATGCATCCCAGACCAAAGTTAAATTTTTACTGCAGAAGCAAATGCTCTGCTTATGGCTTTGAAATTCATTGAAACCACATCATGAAAGGATTACCTGATAATAACTGACTCAAAATCATGTCTCCAAGCATGAGAAAATATAAAAACAGATCATCCAACAATTGTGGAAATTCTAACCAAGTTATCATTCTTAGAAGCCAATAGTTTTAACATAATTTTCTGTTGGACCCCTGGGGACTCCAGAAATCCCTGGAAATGAGAAAGCAGACAAAACTGCCAAAGAGGCATTATCCAAAAACACCAATCAGATGCTTTATACCCTTCACAGATTTAAAACCAATTTTAAATGCATACATAAATAATAAACTATATGAAAAAAATTACTCTCGCCATGAATATAGCCATAGAAGCTGGCATGGCATTAAAAAAGAAAGAAAGAAAGAAATGCAGAATAGGTTCAGTGGTGTTTTTAAGTGTTGGTGAATCACAACTGGTGCTTGTGCTTGAACATCCCTGGTTTATAGCTACTATAACGTAAGTTTTATTATATGGGAGCTATCTGATTTCACGAACCTTAAATATAACTATTTATTGATCAAAAAAGTATGTCATCGTTTAACAAACCAAAATGCACTTGTTCATAAATCACTATGATGTAAGGCACTTTAATGTAAGTTGTAAAGGGAAAATTTCCAATTTATTATACCACATTGATCATCACTAAAATGTTTTATTCCTCACTCAAATTGTGTGAAGATAGTTGGGTTTATCTCCTGGGCATATACAGAATGCATATCTCTTGTTAAACATTTCTGTTGATCACAGATGGTAATTATTATAACACTTTTATCCTTAATTTTTCTTTTTTTTAGACCTCTCAAGCTCTCCACCCGGACCATACCATCAAGACGCTTACATCCCCAAACAGGATGAGAAGTTCAAGTCTCCGCCCATCCTCCCTCCTCACCTGTTGCAGGTCATCCTCAACAAGGACACTGGCATCTCAGTATGTACCTCTCCTTACAGTAGTCTGAAGTACTTTTATTATTATTATTTTTATTATTATTATTAATTCCGTAACTTTATTACAATTAAAATCTTGGTTTATGATATCATCAACACGTTTTTATCATAAACCAAGATTTTAATTGTAATAAAGCAGTATCATTTTTTTATTATTACTTTGTGATGTATCTGAGTATCCCTAAAATTGAACCTATAAAAATTGGGTAGAGTTTAGCTCCCAGCCTGGTGTGCTTTGCTTGCTTGGTTTATCTAACAGCTTGTGTATAATAATGATCACTGTACCTTGTGTTATTGTACAGTTAACTCTTTCCTGTTTAATAAGACATTCTGGTTTGACTTTTTTAATGTATTGTATGAAGTCACTCCCCATGTCAGTAACATGAAAGGTGTACACTTCACGAGTCTGAATTTTCAGATAAATTTTTTTTAATGATAATGAGTTTATGATGACACAATTATTATTATTATTATTATTATTATTATTAGCCTTTTCCCGAACTGTGCTTGGAATAATTGTCTAGAAATACAATGATTTTTTCCCCCCTGACCAGTGTGACCCTGCGTTACTTCCTGAACCCAATCACGTGATGTTGAACCACCTCTATGCTCTCTCCATTAAGGTACGAGTAACATTTGAAACGAAACATGGTGGACATATAATGACACATAATAATTTTTTTTTTGTTTGTCACTTTGTCATGTTGCATTTATTTTTTATTTTCAAGTACTGTGACAATATACAAAATAAAAAGAAGGAAAGAAAAAGGAGTTACATACACGCACACACACGAAGGTGAGTCAAAAATGATCCACACTGTCAGTGCTTTCTGTTCAAGGCTCATGTCTCCCAGTCATTGCTGTGCAGGTGTGAGCATTTTATATCAGTTCATTTGTAACTGCAGTGGGAGCACAAATGGACACCCCACTTGTGATTTGTACAAAAGAAGAGCAGCTTGCTGTCATTTCTGTGACCCAGGAGCTCATAAACAAAAGTGTTCGGATATCTGAAAACAAAATTTGGATCTACACTCTAAGGAAGTTTCTTACAGAGAATCATTACTGAATGACTGAAAGTTAAAAAAGTCAACCATCAGCTGGAAAATTGATGCTTACAGTTTTCTGTGATTTTCAAGGGCCAGTATTGGAACATCATCAGTAAAAAGGTTCAACCGTGCTCATTACAGTGAGACGCTTATTAAGGAGCTGAAGACCAAACTTTAGATCTAAACTTTCTGATATTCATGATCCCACATTGATGATGCACGTCCAAACGCTTCTGCCCACTGTCTGTGTTAAAGCTCCTCCTTAAAGTCCTGATCTCACTCCATCAGTCTTTCACCTGTTTGGTCCTTTTAAAGCAGCCATACGAGGATGGAGATTCACTTTGGATGAATAACTGAAGACAGCGGTGCATTCGTGGCTCAGCATAAAAAAAAATGTAATGAGGGAATAGCTTGTTGACCGATTGACAAAATGTATTAAAAAGCAAGGTTCTGTCAAAATATTATGAATTTGTCTTTTCTAAAAGTTAATTAAAATAAATTCTACAGCCCGAGTGCGGACAATTTTTGACTTACCCTTGTATGTGTGTAACATTACACAGCTATTATTAGCACTTAATTGTCTTTAGATGTTTTTCTTTATTTCATAGTCAGACATCGTGTAGCATCGTATATGGCAAGTGTGGACTGATGCTTATTCTTTATTTTATCCTTCTCAGGATGGAGTCATGGTTCTTAGTGCCACACACCGCTATAAGAAGAAGTACGTTACCACCCTGCTGTATAAACCCATCTGACACACCAGCAGCAAATCTTTCTACTCATGAACTGTAACACGCCTCTCAAGCTTCTATCCACTCCACTACAGAAAACTAGTATCTAGTGTAGGTGTTTGTTAGTTTTTTTCTTTAATTTTAATACATATATAATATGTGGCACTGGTTGCCAAGAGATTAATCTTTTGGGTGCTTAATATAAAACATGCTTTAAACAGGCAGCTTGTCATCTCATCAAAAGACCAATAACATAGACAAATTTCAGGCACGAGACCAAATATATATGGAGATTTAGCTATAATATCATAAATGAGGACTACAGTTGCTGTTGATTATTTTCTAATAATGGCATATCTTGGTGTGTTTTATTCTTTTCATAGTTACTTTTTTTTTTTTTTTTTAACTTATTAAAGGCTGACAGATCACACTTTGATGAGTGTGCCAAGCATAAACCTCTCAATTCTGGAAACTGGAAAACTGGATTATCTTTCCATAAATGGTACATTTTATAGAAATCTTTACCACATAGATTTTTTATGTTATTTATACAGCATCAAGTGTACATCATACAAGTCTTTATAAGGACCTGTATGTTGTAAAAACCTGAATCTTTGATATTACTGTCAAAGCTACAGGTATAGAAAATTAATCACCACCTCCTGACCAATCGAGAATTCAACAGCGGTATAAAGTAAAAGTTCAGTGTGAGATTGAGAAAACAATCAGTGCTCATAGTGCAGTATATTTTGTTGAGACTGTTTGCAAAATGAGTTGGAAAAAAAATAAAAGGGAAGATAAATAAGTTTGAAATATGAGAGTTGTTACATTTCCAAATATATTATCTACACAAGTAAATTGCTTCAATCACTCAGTGCAGGCTGTGTTTGTCAAAACGGACCACCTTTTAGGATGTAAATTTTATTTCATCATTCATCAGTTTGTGTTTTGATTTGCTAGAATATACAAGGAATGATTTATTGTGTACTTTTTATGTTTCTCTTAAAATGCCTGACTAATATTCTGCAGCAGATTGTCGCAATTTATTATTTTGTCCCACATTTTTATGTCTTGTTAAAATGTAATGTATTTTAATGTATGCTCACAAAGGAAAAGCATCAAAACTAGTCATCAATAAACTTAGTTTTTTAAGAAAGTTAGGCTTTTCTTTTTATTCTATGAGGCGGAAAATGACTGGTATGATCATGGACTAAATATATATTGCATTTCACAATGTACTTTAAACTGTACTTCCTGCTCCATGTTTAGGGAATGTCTGTTAAGGGAACTTTCCTTGACAAAATCCTTTCACATTCTGTACCCCTGCAACAACACTGACCCTATGATTTGGAATCATACTCGGCATGGCTGAGTACCCTGGGTAGTCCACTTTGCAGGGAACAGCTAGCTAATCAGAACACAGCTCCAGATTTACCCCCC
>JAAGKR010000653.1:115289-174850 GCA_011419295.1 Clarias macrocephalus
CCCCCCCCCCCCCCCCCCCCAGGTATGCTGTAGACACAGACAGTACTATGTGTGTTGGAAGGATGCTCATTATGGACAATATTCTACCCTAGGATGAGCACAGGCCTGTCTTTAAGAAAGGGGACACCAGCAGCTCTTAGGCGCAAGCCTACATTATCCAGGTGAGATTACCCACCGAAGCAACTGAGCACGAACTGTTAGGCCAACAAAGAAAAATCTAAACTATTTATTGTTAATTTACTCTCAGTCTCAGTAAACGTCATTATTCGATCAATGGCTACATATAATTCGTGATAATGAAATGTGTGATGCAGTTGATGCAAGATAAAGTCAAAATACATTTAAGACCGTAAATGCACCTTTATTCAGAATGAAAAATTAAACAGCGATGTCTCCTATACCTGTCAGAGGTCCCTCAAAATGTATATACAGTAGATAATGCATTTTTCTCAAACCTCTTTCACTCCCCCTCCAAACGCACTGTTTCAGTGTCTGAATAAAAGACCTACTGCTGAGCAACAAGTAGCAAATCCGGTATGTTCATATATGAGGCCACATTAGCGGGTTATCACATTATTTTCCTTTAGCTGTCTTGGTTGTTCTGCCATAAAACAGAGGAGGATCCCTGCCCTGCATGTCGCAGAACAGTGGTTTCCATGCACTCAGAAAGGACTATTGATGTATATTAATGGCATACCATCACGTTAACTTTTAAACAGAAAAGCAAAGGGAAAAACAGTGGCATTCCACAAACATGCACAGTTCCAGCCTATCCTGATGTGAGATAAGGCAGGGTTTGTCAGGTTGTGAGAATTTCCAGTCGTGTATCCACATGTTTGCTGATTTTATATACTAGCGATTTAATTATTAATATACTTATGATTCACTGTTATCTCAGCAGTTTAAATCATTCAAGGCTGTGCTGTGACCACATGAAGCATGATTTTGTGTGAACCTCTCAACAGGACACCATGAAGACTCTCAACACTTTCTTCCTGCTATTATTGGGCGTTACTATTGGCAAGTTTTGTAGGTTTTGTTATTTCATGGAGGTTTTTGTGGAGATATTAAATTTCAGGGAACCAAAAAAAAGTATGCTTGTGTATATGCCTACTTCTTAATAACCCTTTAACAAAGGGTAACATTATTGAGATGTTATTTAGAAGGTAACAAATCTTAAAAACTTTTGATTCTACCGTGGCTGTGTCTGGAGTCTTTGTGAGTTTAAGTTAATTTTGACTTATCCAAAGCTTAACTTTGTTTCTATCTGTGATGCAGCTCAGGCTCTTGATAACAAGGCGCTGTGGCAGTTCAGGACTATGATCGTTTGTGTCATGCCCGATAGCTGGCCAGCCCTAGACTACGCAGACTACGGCTGCTACTGTGGTTACGGTGGCTCAGGAAACCCCGTTGATGAGCTGGACAGGTTTAAAACCACTTCTTTTTGCTTTTGCATATGCCATAATACATTGAATGTTGGTTTGTATAGTTATGGTCAGTAGTGTACATACACTTACTATGAATATATGAATATGAACGCCATGGTGATATTGGACATTTAATTATCCAGAAAAAAAAAAAATCAGAAGAAAAGTTTAACTTGTTTTGAGTTTTCTGATATTCTGATTAAATAAAAAATACACATCTAGATTATTAATTCAATGGTCGGGAAAGTCAAGAAAAGACCAAGGCATCACAACTTATTGTTAGTGATGATGACTGACTACAGCTGGTAGCCTCTCTGCCAGTTGTTGACAGCAGTCATAAAAAAAAAAAAAAGAAAAAAAAGTACAATCGGGGAGCTCAGTAAAGATCTGAGAAAGAAGTTTGTAGATCTACACAATCATGAATGTCTCTTGGAGCTGTTTCTAAATACCTGCAGGTTTTATAATCAAGCAATTGAAAGTAAACACAAGTTATTGGAACATGGAGCGACTGGCTGGTCTGACAGAAGACCCAAATTCAAATCGAAATATCACTCAGCTGATGGTCAAAAACTGATGGTCAGGAAGAACCCAGGGACCACCGAGCACCAGGTTAGCAGTCAACTGGGAGTAGCCGGAACTCCAAGTCACTGTCTACACTCGAGTGAGAGATCACCATGAACTGAAAGGCTGCCATCTACAGAAGAATGTGCATTGCGTAAAGTCGATGAAATGGTGATGAAGAAAGACAACCTCAGAATTATTCAGGAGAACCTCAAAACTTGGACAAAAGTGACTGCTCCAACAGGACAAAGTCCCCAAACACACATTAAAATTGGTTGTGGAATGGATAAATCAAGCTACATTCAAGCTACGTTTACAGCTGAAAATATATCAAAGAATTTGACAGATTTCAGTCAAGAAAATCTGGAGGAAATAAAGTAAATTGAACATTAACAATGCTGCAGTGTAGAGGGGCTAATATTCAACCAGAATTCTGGCAGAAGCTGCTTGATGGCTATCAAAAGCATTTGCTAAAGGTGAACATGCAACCAAATATTATGTGTGCTTTATGGATATGTTTTAAATCTTAAATGTCTTGAAAATTGTGCACCAAATTTATGAAGATTTATGTACACACCATGCCCCAGAAAAAAAACTTAAGTTATTGTTTCATACTGATATGAAATTTATTTACATGATGTGTGTAAATTTCTGCCTGCTTCTGTATGAAATTTTGGGAGCTTGGGAGCACAGTCTAGGGTTCTAACTGGACCCATTCTTTTGAAGAATGTAAAAATATTCTTTGAAAAACTTTGCAGGATTATGTTCCAGGTCTGAACTATTGTGTAGGTAAATAAATGATCATTCTTCAATTGCTGTGTTCCCATTACTTTCTGCTATGCGTTCAATGTAAATTAACCACATTCTTTTCTTTAGTGACATTCAGTAATGTGAGTCATGAATAAATACCAGAATATCTAGCAGATAGATGGCCAGAAGTCCTAGATTACCAGAAATTCATCAGGAAGCAGATATAATTCTGTGTATTCCAGGTTTTAATGTTTCTGACTCATGGAATTACTTAATTTACTGTAACGGACGAATTTTTTCAATAACAGCATATCTAAAAGTTTTTTTTCCCTTCTTGCGCCACTTTTTATATATAAAAAGCTACATCATGAACTTTTTATCAATTGCATTTGTTACACTTAATGGTGTGAAAAGTCTGCAAAACTGGATATGGAGTCAGAAACCTTACAGCAGGGGTCGGTGTGGGTACATGTTTTGATTCCAGTCAAGCAGATGGTGGAATCTGGTGTGGCTTCTGCTTGGTTGGAATGAAATCCTGTGCTTACACATCGGCTCTTTCTGGATTATTCTTGAGACTCCTGCTTTACAGAGTAATTAAATGCTAATGAAGATATTGGTTTGCAATTATTCGTCCACCAGTGGGCACCAGTGAGTCCTAACCTTTTTTACACTCAAAGTCTAAAAACAAAACAATGCTAAATCCATCATTTTAAACACACTCACTTACTCAAAGTATCGGCTTTATCCTGGTCAGAGTTGTGGTGAATCCGGAGTCATTCTTAGAAACTTTGGGTATACACCCTAGAAGGAATGCTGGTCCATTACAGAGCACAATGCATTGACGCTAACACAGTCAAAAAAGTTTCACAGCTACTGTAGGTGAAATGTATTTATGTCTGTACCAGACATTACTTAATTGCACAGTTCTTTCTCATAACAGATGCTGTCAGGTTCATGACCAGTGCTACAGTGATGCCATGCAGCATCCATCATGCTGGCCAATCCTGGACAACCCTTACACCGAGATCTATGCCTATAGTTGTGACAAATCCACCAAGACAATCACCTGCAAGAGTGAGTAGTATTACATAAAAAACAACAACAAAATGATGTACAGACTGAGCAATGTTAGTGAGTATTAAAGTTTCATGTCATATTTCCTTTCTTTCTTTCCCAGGCAACAACAAAGAATGCGAGATGTTCATCTGCGAATGCGACCGGAAGGCTGCCGAGTGCTTTTCTGTGTCCAGTTATAATGAGGAACATAAGCACCTGCCCAGTGATCGCTGCAAATAATTTATAGACAACTCACCCTCTCACCATGCCAAGCAGTAGAGCTAGTTAGTATTTGCCCTGGATAGCTACCCACTTTAGCATTGAACAACCTTTTATGCCATACTCCAAACTGTCACAGCAATTATTTTATGTCCATCCAAACTTTTCACCTGTTTCACTTGAAATAATAAGAAACAAGCTTAATAAATAAATGGCTAACAAGCAACTGCTGGGGTTTTCAGTTCTGCTCATTCTTTTTTCATCTTACTTTTCAAGGTGTATAGGAAGTTATTTAGCTTATACACACTAGCAGGGAAAGCAGTGTTAATAAATTAAATCATCATTTGAAAAACTGCATTTTGTACTTACTTGGAGTATTTTTGTGTAATATAAAATTTAGTTCGATTGTCTCAAGCAGTTAAGTGTGACAAATACTGCATGTAAAATAACCTTAAAAAAAAAAAACAGGAAAGGGGCAAATACTTTTTCATGGCACTGTATGACCTGCTTCAACAACTCCATAGCATAACCACATATGGCACCGTCTGCCTTCTTTTGGCAGCCAATTAACTTCTTAAGAGTGGATGTCCCCGAAAATTCTGATCCAAGGTTAGACTCTTTAATACTCAGAGAAACAGTATATATACAGTACAGACCAAAAGTTTGGACACCCCTTCTCATTCAGCGAGTTTTCTTTATTGTGTTCTTTATTGTGTTCTTTAGCCCAAACGCGTCTCTTCTGCTTGTCGCCTGTCCTTAGCAGTGGTTTCCTAGCAGATCTTCTACCATGAAGGCCTGATTCACACAGTCTCCTCTTAACAGTTGTTCTAGAGACGTGTCTGCTGCTAGAACTCTGTGTGCCATTGACCTGCTCTCTGATCTGAGCTGCTGTTAACCTGCGATTTCTGAGGCTGGTGAGTCGGATGACTCTTGGTCTTCCTTTCCATGAACCTGACAGCAATTTTCCCAATTTTTCGGACTGACTGACCTTCATTTCATCTTCAAGTAATGATGCCACTCGTTTTTCTTTACTTAGCTGCTTTTTTCTTGCCATAATACAAATTCAACCTCTTTGAATGAGAAGGTGTGTCCAAACTTTTGGTTTGTACTGTATATATATATAGACCTACATGACTTACCTTGTAAATGAGATATGTTTAATAGAACTGCAGTGCTGAATGGTCACTGCGAGTCAGGTTGGTGCCACACTTAACTCTCTCTAATAGGGAGAGACTGGCCAAAGTTTCCCCGCAGAGCCACCTGCATCCTTGAGGCCCACAAGCATCTGAAGATGGTGGAGAAAACTCTGACAGATCAGAGGGCCTATCCAGCATATTTGACCCAGCAAGAGGAGCACAGGACCAACACAGGGGTGTGTGTCTGATAATAACACTAACTCTGCTCTGTGTATTACCAGTCAGCCAAAAACAAACAGAGAATAATCTACGAAACCACTGTTGGGAGCCACCAGGCTCTTCCCACCCCATATTTCTTGATAAAAAACGTTTCCTTTTTAAAAAATCATTTTTGTGACTTTTTCTGAAAACATAATGTCCTTGGACCAAATATAGAGCAGCTATTTTTACATATGGAGGGCTTCATGACCTAACTAACATGTTCACTCCTCAAACTTCAACCACACTTCAGCTACTTTTGGCTTATTTTAAATGTATTTCAATTTAGTTTAATTAACAGACACTGTCACAAAGCGTTCACAAATTCAGATCTCTAAAGAAACAAGAACAAAAAAAGTAACAAATCCATAAGAAACAAATCCTCCTTAACCAAGAAAAAGAAACTCAAAAGGGAACCATTCCACTTGCCAGAGACAGTGAGCAGTAGGATTATGAATTACAGTAGAACCTGACCTGAAGCAGAAAAAGAAAAAGAAATTGTGCTCCACCTGTTTGACAGAATATTCCTCAAAAGTGCCTATAATAGTGTCCCCTGAAGTCTGAAAAGGCAGGGCCTTTGAGGTTGTGAGAATTTCCATGCATGGATCCATGTGTCCATTGAAATGACTATACCTTCTGCTCCCTGTTATCTATGCAGATTAAACTTTTCAAGGCTGCCTTACAACTACATAAGGACACACTACATAGGGGGCATAAGTTTGGGTGAATCTCTTGACTAGGCACCATGAAGACCCTCTGCTCTGTTCTCCTGCTGGTGTTTGGCATTGCCATTGGCAAGTGCAAGCTTTGACTATTATTAGATCTATAATGACTTCAGGTCAACTGAAATTGTGTTACTGTGTGATAGTATAGATATTAGGGTATGGTGTCTTTTTGCCTTTGTTTTTTTTTTTGTCTTCTTTGAGGAAAAAATCAGAATTGTACATGTAACTTGTTATTAATAAGGACTGAAAAAGGGATCATGTTGTTTAATTGTTGGCTACAAATCCTAGATCAATCTTCCATCCAAAGAAATAGTTGCTTTGTGTTATCTGGATATGATGAAAAACACAATTCTAAGATAAAGATTATTATCTTGGTGGTGGGAACATTTGCTTGAACCATAACTAACTCTGGAATAATGGGAAGTGACTTGATAGGTGTACTAGTTGATTGGCAAGCTACCGTTTTAATGTCATTTTTTTTTATATTATATGTCTGTGATTCAGTTCAGGCTCTTGACTACAAGGCGCTGTGGCAGTTCAGAGGTATGATCATCTGTGTAAAGCCAGATAGCTGGCCAGCCCTCGAGTATGCTGACTACGGCTGCTACTGTGGCTACGGTGGCTCTGGAACCCCTGTCGACGAGCTGGACAGGTTAGAAACCAGCTTTGATGCTTTGCATAGACAATTTGCACAGTTTTTTTTTTTTTTTTTTATCACTGTGCTTATAGATTCCCTGTTCAATTCTGGAACTTAGATTCAGAACCAAAAACACCTTAACCTGTAAAGAAATGCTAGTTTTATTATAAGATACTAATAAGATATACACTCATGGACAATTTTCCACCAGGTCTAAAACCATTATAGCAACACATGAACATAGTGTAAATATACACACAATCCAATAAACCCTTCCACTGTGTGTATTATCCAGATTTACTACAGTAAATGTCCTGTTGAGCAGATATACATCATGTTTGGATGCATGTTCCAGGTTTGGAGTTGTGTAATTTTGTGTGATTTTCCCATTTGTAACTTGTGTGAATTGTTTGAGATTTCACAATACTACCAGTTCTAAGATTAAGGATTAATGTAATGCTTAGTTTGTAACCAAGAAACCAGAAAGTGCAATGTCTTGAAGAGTTTCCAGTGATGAAAACCAAATGTTGAAGAAAGAATAGCGACGATTAAGACAATTTATTTCACATATCCCGGTTAGGAAGCCGGGGTCAGAGTGCAGAGTCAGCTATGATACAGTTCCACCGGAACAAGGGCTCAACAGCGGCAACATAGCGATGCTGGGGCTTGAACCCCCAACCTTCCAATCAGATTGTTTGAGCCACTACCCCTATCATATTGGTTTGTAATATGTAATTTTCTCCACCAGTGGCTACCAGTAAGTCTTAATTCCATATCTCATTTTACGAGATATCTCATGTTTTTCAGTCACTGCTTTATCTTGGTCAGGGCTGTGATGGTTCCAGACCATATTCTAGGAGCAGAAAGTGAGGTGGAAATATACAGTACCAGCGATGGGATGCCAGTCCATCACTTGGCACCCTGTAATAAATTTTTTTGCACATTTGCACTCTCATTCACCCCTATCTTAGTGAACCCACTTGCTGGCATGTGGAGGAAACCAGGCAATCCACAAGCTCAATGTTACATTTTACAGCACGGCTACCGACAAAGCCACCATTCTGCCCACACGCAGCATTTATAATGCATTCAATCTGCATGCAATGAGAATACTCCTCATTGCAGACATTGTAGGGAAACCTCTACCGATGGTTACTAAACTATACAGTACTCTTCAATTATAGATGCTGTCAAGTTCATGACAGGTGCTACAGTGATGCACTGCAACATGAAGCATGCTGGCCAATCATTGACAACCCTTACACTGAGATCTATGCCTATAGTTGTGACAAATCCACTAAGACAATCACCTGCAAGAGTAAGTATTGCTATTTAAAAACCTTCAAACCAATGTTAGTGAGTAAGATTATTCTTTAATGTCATATATTTCACACTTTCTCTCTCAGGCAACAACACTGCGTGTGAGATGTTCATCTGTGAGTGTGACCGGAAGGCTGCTGAGTGCTTTGCCGTGGCTGACTATAACGAGGAACACAAGAACCTGCCCAGTGATCGCTGCAAATAAACTTTATTCCAAAACCAGATTCAAAACCTTCACCCAATAACTAATCAATAAAAATATAGCTTCTCATCAAAAGAAGTCTTTTTCAATGCATGAAAGATAACATTAAATCTACTGTTAATATAATGGTACGGTTTGTCACGGTTGGTGTGGAACACCATCACAGACCCCTTTTATTCATTGACTTAAAAAATGGGAGAATGTCATGCTGAGGGTTTAAATCAACGTTTAAAACGATTTGAAACAGCTCATATGATGTGCACGAAGCAGGAAACGAGCATGTTTTGCCATATTAAGTAAACATCAACATTAAGTTCACCTGTAAATAAACATCATGGACATTATTCACAGATGAGAATCCTGATAAGATATCTGATCAAAATGTGCCACTTCATACTCGCTATGTTGCTTGGAGGTTATCCTAGAGGACTCGGGGCACATGCAAGTTCACACACTCATCCACACATTAATCTAATTTGCATGGCTTTGGAGCGTGGGAGGAAACTGGAAAACCCAGAGGAAACCCAGCAACCAAGGGGAGAGTGTGCAAACTCCATGCTCACAGACCTGAGGAGGGACTCCCTGAAGTGCAAGGCCACAGTGCTGCCTAAAAAGTCGCCAATTTAATGGGCAAAACATGAATGTTGCAAAATTCCTTATGATCTAACAAGCTCTACTGTAGCAGTGGCTTTAATTGACATCATTCAGGATCTCAGTGAAGATATGAGTGAAACCGGCTAATGTTCAGCTTTCTGAAACATTCAAAGGAGCAAGCAGATGGTTCCAGTCCTACTCTGGGGTTCAGAAATATAAGCTTCCGATGTCAGTCTTCCGATGTCTGTATGTTGTATATTCTCCTGGCTTTTAAGTTGGGGTTTCTGTTGGTTGTATCCTCAAACCAATCAACAGATCCAGATTGGCCAGGCTGTCTAGCTGAGAGGGCTCGCACACTTTCCCTTCCCTGTTAATCATAGTTGCAATAGCTAAACTTGCTCATCTTTGAACGCATGTATGTGGAAGTTGATAGGTACTGTAGTGCATTTCTCGGAGTGTGTTACGCTGCCCAGTGAGGCAGCACGAGCAGCAGTTCATCAGTTCAGTGAAGAAACAGGTGTCTGGCTTCATATATTTTTGAAGACATACATGTTATTTCCCAGTTAGTAGTTGTCATATAAGCAACCAAAAGCTTAAAAACTCTTTAAAATAAAAAAAAACAAGAATGTAATTCTTGGTTAGAGAGATAATACATCTACAAAAAGAGATGACTTTGAGCAGATAAGAAGTTGATACCTGAGAATTGTAAAAGTCTGGCTGGTGAAAACTTTGTGGCGGAAACATGAGATCTAGGTCTGAAATCCAGTAACCAAAAAAGAATACCATGGAACATGAAGCTTGGCTTAAGGTTACCACATGTGTGTGTTTCAGTGCAGACACTTAATTCCAAGGCATGGTGTATAATCATCTGTTCTTTACCTACTAGCTGGCCATTCCTGGATTATGGGAACACCAGTACTTAGCAACACCTCCTCTGGCAGATATCAAAGCTTGCAAACACTTTTTATAGCCGCTAAAAGTCTTTCAATTCTTGTACTTGGGATTTTCTCCAAAGTTTTCTTGGTCTTCCAGATCTTATATTGACCTCCACAGTTGACCTGAACTGCCATCTCTTAATTACATTTCTCACTGTTGAAGCTGCAAGCTGGCAACACTTTCCTATCTTCCTGTAACCTTCTCCGGCATTGTGGGCATCAATAACTTTCATTTTCAGAGTCTTACACAGCTGCGTAGAGGAACACATGGTTGTTGAATGTCCGCAGGTTTGAAGAGTCAAAGTATTTGTGAAGCTTTGAAATTGGTATTTACTAATGACAGCTGTTGCCATGCGTCAGATCTAATGAGCTGATTAAGGTCTGAAACCATGCAAAAAGAATCTGAGACTCTGGAACTCTTAGGGCCCAAACTTTCACACAGTGCCATAATAATGTTTTTTATTTATTTATTTTTTATTTATGGCATAAGAAGTAACTATGCATCAATGTTTGCTGAATTTTTTCCATTTCATAGTGAAGCCTTAAAGCATAAAGCCTGCTGGACCATCATAGAATAGAGATGTTCATCTGCAGGTGTGGCTGGAAAGATGCTGAGTGCTTTGTTCTCTCTAAACACCCTAAGGAGCATAAGAACCTGCCCAGGCTGCTGCAAAACATGGAAGTCAGGAACATTTTTTTTTTTTTTTGTGGATTTTTCCCAGATTTTCTCCCTAATTTAGTCGTGTCCAATTCCTCCCTGTCACTAGGGGGCTACTTTAAGGCTTTAAGGCTACTACTACCACTCAGCCGGGAGGGCCAAAGACTATCACGTGTTTCCTCCGAACCAAGTGATGCCAGCCGACCGCATCTTTTCGAACTGCTCGCTCGCGCACCGTTAGGGGCGGCGTAACACACTCGGAGGACGGCGCTATCTGCTCCCTCCGCTACGCGACCTCACAGATGCCCCTGATTGGCTGTAGAGCCGTGATTAATGTGGGAGCACTAAGTACCTCTCATCCCTCCCGTCTGAGAGAGCTCGGCCAATCAGCTCTCTCTAGACCTCCGGCTGCGAGAGGTTACAGCACCACCCGGGATTCGAACTAGCGATCTCCGGATGATAGGGCGACATTTTACCACTGCGCCACTCGGATGCGTAGTCAGGAACATTTTTGATAAAGCGGAACTTCCAAAATATGTTTAAAGCACATGCTGTAAGCATTGTTAGTTATTGTAGAAATATTTGAACTAAACTCTCCAAATCAGACGCATATTCACTTCTGTCACCTGTAACAAATGTCATGTCTTCTTCTTGAATAGACAGCATTTGTATAAGAACTTATATGACTGCATATAAGCACTTATTATTTTGTTGATTCACACACACACACACACACACACAAAATAAACGGAATAAAATAAAATAATGCGGCCATAAGCCATGATAGAAGACAGGATGCTGTGGAAGGAAGGCTGAGAAGATGGGATGAGGCATGAAGGTTAGATGTCAGGGTGATGTCCCTATGTATGTCCTCGCCATCAGGACGGGCTCTGGGGTAAGAGCAAAGCATCTATGAATGTGGTCCCAGCTGATGTCCCCCCAGCTAACTGAGTAGGCATTGGTGGTGGTTCCATACGCCGAGTGCCAGGCAGGAAGAAGAGCTACCTGTACAATTAAATACAGAGTTTATGATGTGCTTCGTCAGGATATCAAAAACCACTAATTAAACTTAGATTTCTGTCATATGTCCTTTTATACTTTAACAATTACAAACTTAGTCTATGAGCGTTTATTCCCTGCTTAAAAATGATGTTTTTTTAAGAAATGGAAACAATCTCCCTTGTTCATGTACACAGCACCAGTGACTTAATGTGAATGAATTCATATAATCACAGGGTTTAAGTTTAAGCACTTCTTGTAAATATTGTAAATGCTTGAGCATTTATTCCATATGTGTCCTCATATGATGTCCTCTGTTACCCAGGCAAATAAAAAAATTCAGGGCTGGTTCGTGCTTACATAAGGAGACTTCAGTGACGTGCGAGGCAGAGTGAAACTCTTCACCAGGCACCATGACGATCCTCTGCTCTGTCCTCCTGCTGCTACTTGGATTCAATGCTGGTAAGTGCAACTGATTTTTATTGTAAATTGAAAATGAGCAGCAATGACGCTTATTAGTTTATAAATTACTGGTCTCATGAAAGACATTTACTATGGAAAGTGCTAAACATTTGACTGTCTTTGTTGTAAGGTCTATTGTAATGAAATGTTTATTTTTTTCTGGATTCTATATTGTGAGCATCAACAGACTTAATAATAATAATAATAATAATAATAATAATAATAATAATAAAAACAAACAGAAACTTGAAAAAATAGAAACAAGGCATTTAATTGTTAGAGGCAACACTTTCACAAGGAGGACTGAAATCGAGCTGATACCAGAGAACTGATACTTGACGACTATCGCCTCGATCAAAGTCTGGTGAGAGATAAACCTTTTGGGAAACATGAGATCTATTGACCAGAAAGGTATTTATTGAAATGTGATGCTTGTTTGGATTAGGTAGCAGTTAGAAGGCAAACTCTAGATTTTCCTGGATATTACATTTAGGTCCCCGGTGTGTGTGTGTGTGTGTGTGTGTGTGTGTGTGTGTGTGTGTGCGTGCGTGCGTGCGTGCGTGCGTGCGTGTGTGTGTGTGTGATTCAGCTCAGGCACTTTACTACAGGGCACTGTGGCAGTTCAGGCGTATGATCATCTGCACCATGCCGACTAGCTGGCCGTTCCTGGACTACGGAAACTACGGATGCTACTGTGGCTGGGGCGGCTCAGGAACTCCTGTTGATGACCTTGACAGGTTGTAAACAACACTTTAAATCATCCTTAACAATAACAACAACAACAACAACAAAATGTCATGGACAAAGCTTAACTCAATTATTTATATTGTCCCCAGTCAGGGAGGAAACTGATATCAATAGTTTTAGACTTCACCACACTGCATATACGTAAGAAAACTCAAATATGGCTGTTACATGGTCACGAGGGGAATAAAGAATATCCCAGGAGATTTAGGGCACGAGGCAGGGTAACCCCTGGATGGGGTGCCAATGCATCATAGAGCACATACACACATACTGTACCCACATTCATCCAATTAGTGTAAAGAACGGTTGTTAGAACACGTCACATGGAGTGATACATGTAGTTAAATGTCCCAGTTATGTTATGCACTTGTATAATCCCTCTCGTCCAATCAGATTACTCTGGCAGAATAACTGCTGTATAATTTACAGTATATCATTGTAAATATTGTTTAACACATAATGTAAATGTAGCTCATTTCTACTTGGTTTTACTGATTTACACAATCGTCTACGATGATCACAGATGCTGTCAGGTCCATGACAACTGTTATGCCGAAGCCTTAAAGCATAAAGCCTGCTGGCCCGTCTTTGACAACCCTTACACAGAAATCTATGCCTACTCTTGTGACAGAACCACTAAGAAAATCACCTGCAAGAGTGAGTAATTATATAAAAGAAATTATAATTTATTATTATTATTATTTTTTATTTTATTTTATAGAAATTATTTATATTTTTGCATCTCTTGCAATCTTTCACTCAGAAAACAACACAGTTTGTGAGATGTTCATTTGTGAGTGTGACCGGAAGGCTGCTGATTGCTTCGCTGTATCTAAATATAATCAGCAGCATAAAAGGCTTCCTAAGAGTCGCTGCGAAAAGAAATGAGTCAGATCTGTTCTCCAGAACAATTTGAAGTGGATGCTTTCTTTGTCAGAATTCACAAACTGGAAATGATGTTGGAATGAAGACTCCAATTTTTTTGTGCCTTACTGCTTAGTACAAATAAAAAAGGCAAGATTCCATTCTTTGCATTTGCACTGTACATCTATATAAATAAAAGAAAGGTTTTGTCTGTATACTGTATTGGTCAGATGTTGTTTTTACAATATCATCTTTGTTTTACACATTGAAGTACCAGAAACCAGACTCCAAATTTTTTTTTTATTACAAACATAAAACATTACATCAAACAAACAAACCAGGAAAACAGAAAAAAGGAAAAGTGTAACATATAATAATCACACAAACAAGTTCACACACAGACAAGAGTGACTGGGTTACGCCCCAATGTCCACGTACATCGTACAACAGCTGAGGTGTGACAGCAGGCAATAAGGGGCGCAAACAAGGGGGAAACTCAATTAATAATAGAAAACCCAAAAGACAAACACATACGCAACACATAGAGTAAATCACAAGCTAAGAAACAATTCATAAAAACCCAACATTATGGTCAAAACATAATATGTAATAATAATAATCATAATAATAAATAAATATCACATTTTAACATGGCCTTGGCCAGAAGTACAAGACTTTCTTTAGGTGCACTTTTGATAAAAATTGTAAAAGTTTTTCTGGTTTTCTCTTGCAGAATATTTTTAAATCTTGCTCTGGTAGAAACTGATATTAAAACTTGGGCAGGTCAAAAGTATATGCTTTATGATTAGCGTAGTGCTACAGTGCTGACATTTTGGAGCTTCTTCCTCCTTTAACAAATACGCATGGGTTAAATTTGTATGGCCTATACGACTGGATTAGAAGGGGTGAAAGCACTTTTTTTTTTATATGCCAAGCAGTTATGCGTGTGGGCGCATCTTGAACCGACTGCCAAACAGAATTTAATGAGACTTTTACAATACTTTTACAATGCCTGAAGATTAACCTGCACCATAAGTGACATCAAAATGTTAAAGAAAAATGATGTTATGAACAATTATGTACTAGATTTAATAATCTACTTTATAATAAGTTACTTGCTCAGTGTAAACACAACACATGCACCAAAAGATATTAATTAGAAAACCTAAACTGAAAATTTTCACAACTGAAATAACAGCAGTGAAATAGTACAAGTGAATTTTAACTTTTACTCACTCTCAGATCTCAGCCACTAAATGAGGCTTCAGTTTTTTTCTCTCTCTCTCTTTCAAATCACTGGGATGAGAAGCCTGTGCTTCATGGACTCTCATTTGGCCATCACTACCCAGAGCCTTATCTGTTGTGTCATGACAAGTATTAACCACCTTAATGATTAACAAAGAATGCCAGTAGACTCACATCTTCATCCGGGTGTGTATTAAATCAGGCCTGCATGATTTGTCTGCCCAATTTACTGTAAGTGAAGTTTAGAACTCAATTCTGCTTCATGTCCTATTGTTTAACAACGGTCCCATGAGCCATACTGCTCAAGTTCTTTGGAAGAAATTATTCCAGTCTGGAATCAAATGAAAACAACTTTAGATCTTTGAACATTAAGGCATCAGTTTATGACCTCTTAAATCAAGGGTGGCTCCACTTCAATTTGCCCATAGTCACAGCAGAGTAAAGAGGATACAACATCTATGGTAGGGCTTGGTAAATTTTAGTTCAGTTTTTAAAATAAACATTGTTTTCTCATAATTAAGAACATGCACATGTACTGTAGTATTTTAAATGGGGATTCAATGCTCAATGCATTCCCCAACATTTATGTAGGGTTTTCAGCTCTGGTTCAGAGGTGAATCGAATCTTTAAGGATTCAAGTTAATTTTGTAAACTTAATTAAAATTTATAGTGTACACTTTATCAACTACCCGTGGTGCTACCCAAAATCTGGTTTTTACCTAATTATGAGCAAGGTAATGTAAGATCTGGGCGAATGTTGAAACTTTTAAAATACATGACCAAGACAACAATTCTTTATAAAGAAATGGAAAGCCCTTTGTGAAGCTTGGTTGCCTGGTTACCAATGGCGCGCCCTGGAACTTCTTCTGTGGGTTTTGTTGAGAGTTGAAGTCTCGTTGAGAGTTCCCGAAGAGCGGATGACGTCAGTGAAGGCGGCGTAGCGCCCGCAAGGGCAGAAGCCCGAGCGGCGAGCTTGCTTCCATCAGATGGTCATGACGAAGACGTGACCCTTTGTGTTAGTCCGTCCCACGGATGATTGGTCCAATCAGATGTGGTTGCGGGGCTTAGCCATGCCTCACTTGGTTCCCCCTTTTGTGCATACAGTAGGCCAGGTTTACGGCTGTCACGTTGGGCCAAGCCGATTACATTTTTATAAAGTAATTTTACATGAGTTCTTGTTCATGCAACCAATTTTCCGTGTACACCACTGTTCTTGAATAGAATAAGCTCTCTAATACAGCAAATGCCCCATCTTACACACTCATTTATAGCTTTGTTTAATAAACAGGGTTTGTAAATGCTGATAATACTTTTAAAAGTTATGTAGAATAATCAAACATAACAGATATAAAACATACTGAATATACTGTATGTATCTAGCATTTTGCCATACTGGCACACTTTAACGATTATTTACAGTGTTCCTGCTGTATGCCTCTTTTGTTCATTGACGGAGAAACACGGGACATCCTGTCCTG
Organism: Clarias macrocephalus; assembly: GCA_011419295.1. Lineage (NCBI taxonomy): Eukaryota > Metazoa > Chordata > Actinopteri > Siluriformes > Clariidae > Clarias > Clarias macrocephalus. The sequence continues at coordinate 131,563 of JAAGKR010000653.1, forward strand.
GGGCCAATGAGAGGGTCAATGTACGACTTAGTGGTTCCCCCCCAACTCGGGGTGAAGCTGTAAAACTGTCCACTTTGTTTACAGGATTGCCAATTTACGCCATGGTTTTGGGTTTAGTTCGAGGCATCTGCCTTTAGTGTGGCTTCAGGCACAGCAAATTTCCTGTCCCATGCCTGGTTAAGTTTCCTGCAGCTTAGTTTTACAAGCTCTCCTTTATGTTCCCAAATGAGAAGGTTATTGGGATGGCGCCATGATGTCAAATAATTTGTCCCAAAAAAGGTTAAGATTTACTATACTATTTTAGAGGTACAATAAAAAGCAGTAAAGGAAAGTAATGTAGTTTTCACTAGTCAAAACAAAGATGTGACCAAAAACAGGTTTTATAAACAGACATTAAGTGAAAATGCCCAATTAAGTGAAAACTCTGATTGCAATTACTCTAAATACTAAAAAAAAAAAACACTCATTCAAGAAAAGAAACCAGAAATCAATGTACATTCTCCATTTATTAATAATCTTAAGAAGCATTTAGGCAACCAAACAAAGATCAACAAGTAAGCAAAAAAACAAACAAACAAACAAAAAAAAATCAGTTTGGGGCTGAAAATTCTGGTTCTGCAATCCAGAGCTTCAGTTTGTACCCACAAGCTGGAAAGAAAATGATACAGTACATGTTGACCCTGTAAAGTCAGAGACCCAAAGTTTAGACCTTGATACAATGTTGAAGCACTTCACCGAGGGGGGAGATGGAGAAGAACCAATCTGCCAGAAAATTGTGTTTCTGGGAAATGTTGTACCTACTGGAGACTTGCCATTTATGCTGTGGAGAAGAACCCGAGGACTGCAATGAACTAGCAGAAGCAGACTGGGCTGTCATACCTGTGTTTTGTGGGCTGATGTGATGGCTGGGTCTGGAATCCAGACAGACACTCTGGATGATCCCATCTTTCTCCCACGTTTTAAAAGAGTATATCCACCAAACATTTGACTTTGATATGGAACTGAACCTCCCAAGGACTTATCCTGAACAGTAGCAGACTGTCCTGTCAAAACATTTGTTGGGCTAAACAGGTATAATGAAAGGTTCTGTGATCCAAACGTCTGGCTTGTGGCAAGTGGTGAGGAGGATTGAATGCTCTGGTCCTGTGAAATGTTGTACCTCCTGGATGCTTGCCCTTGATATAATGTTGAAGCACCTATGGATGGAAGCGGAGAAGCAAATTGACCTGCCAAAATCGGTGTTGTGGTGCTAGGCTGGTATGATTGCATCGGTGATTCAGAGAACCTAGAAAATGATGAAATTGTCTGACCTGGGAAAATGCTGTGCCATTTAGCATGGCGTGAAGATTCAGTCCCATAGCTGCCCTGAGCCTGAGATGTAAACATAGGTTTCTGCAAGCCAATCTGCTCTGCGTTAGGCCAGTATGATGTCTGGCTCTGGAATCCAGAGATTGAGTTTGGGCTGACTGACTTGGAAGAGGATAAAATGCTTTGGTCATACCTGCTGGAGGCTTGCCCTTGATACAATGTTGAAGCATCGATAGATGGAAGGCGAGAAGCAGATTGACCAGCCAAAACTTGTGTTGTGGTGCTAGGCTGATTTGATGACTGGGTCTGGGATTCACTGATCTGGTTTTCGGTGAACACAGTCTGGGAGGAGGTTGGAATGCTCTGATCTTGTAAAGTCAGATTGCTGCTATAGGCTAGACCTTGATACAATGTTGAAGTACCTGAAGACTGGCCTGGAGCAGTGGAAGCAGACTGGCTAGTAGAAACGCGTGTTGTGGTGCTAGGCTGATGTGCTGACTGGGTCTGGAATCCACAGACCTGGGAAGAAGATGGAATCTTCTGACCCTGAAAAATGTTGTACCAACCAGAGATCTGACCTGGATATGAAGCTGCTTCCAATGACTGAAGAGGACTGGAGGACAGGGCAGGGGCAATACCAGACTGGCCTGTTAGAACAGGAGCGATCACGGACTGACCTGCCAAAACCGGTGTTGTAGTGCTAGACTGATATGATGACTGGGTCTGGGATACAGTGCTTTGGTTCTTAGTGACCACAAACTGGGAAGAGGATGCAATCATCTGGTTCTGTAAAGACTGATTGCTGCTAGACGATAAACCTTGATCTGATGTTGAAGCATCCAATGGAGGTGCTGGAGAGATAGAATGAGACTGGCCTTCCAAATCCTGTGGTGCGGTGCTTGGCTGGTATAATGATTGGGACTGAAATCCAGGCACCCTGAAGGAGGATGGAATCTTCAAACCCTGTAAAATGGTGTACCAGCCAGAGTTCTGACCTGGATAGAAAGCTCCCCCTCTCAAGGATTGAGCCAGAGCAATACCAGACTGGCCTGTTAAAACAGGTGTGCTAGGCTTGTATGATGACTGGGTCTGAGATGATGTGGTGCCAACTGACTCAGAGGAAAGAGTACTCCGGTCCTGTAAAATGTTCTTGCTGGGGGCTTCCCCTTGTTCGAGTAATGAAACAGCCAAGGAAAGTGCTTGAGAGGTAGGATGAAATTGGCCAGCCATGACCGGTTTTGTGGTGCTAGGCTGGTATAATGACTGGGACTGTAATCCAGACATTTGGGAAGAGAATGGAATATTCCGACCCTCTAAAATAGTGTACCAGCCAGAGGTCTGACCTGGATACAAAGCTAACCCTCCCAAGGGCTGAACCTGAACAATATCAGACTGGCCTGTTAAAACTGCCATGTTGCTAGAGTGGCTTGGTGACTGAGACACATTGATTTGGTTTGTGGTGATGACAGACTGGGAAGAGAATTTAATGATCTGGTCCTTTACAGTCAGGTTGCTGCTAGATGCCAAAACTTGATTCAACTTTGAAGCAACCAAGGTAGGTGCTGGAGAGGTAGAATGGAACTGGTCCGCCATAACCCATGTGGTGCTAGGCTGGCTTGATGACTGGATCTGAGATGCAGTGATCTCATTTTTAGTGATGACAGACTGGGAGGAGGATGAAATGCTATGGCCCTGTGAAATGTTGTACCTGCTGGATGTTTGCCCCTGATTCAGTGTTGAAGCAGGCAAAGAAGATGCTGGAGGAGCAGAATGAGGCTGGCCTGCCATAGCCTGCTTTGTGGTGCTAGGCTGGTATAATAATTGGGACGGGAATCCAGACACTTGGGAATAAGGTGGCATCATCTGACCCCCTAAAATGGTGTACCAGCCAGAGGTCCGACCTGGATACAAAGTAAACCCTCCCAAGGACGGAACCCGACGAACAGCAGACTGGCCTATTAGTGGTGTTGAGGTGCTAGGCTGGTATGATGCCTGGGTCTGAGATTTAGTGATGGTAGTCGCAGTCTGGGAGGAGTATGGAGTAGTCTGGTCATGTGAAGTTAGACCTTGATACAATGTTGAAGCACCAGAGGACTGAGTCAGAAATGCAGAGGGCAAGTATTTTGCAGGAACCTGTGCCATGTTAGATTGAGATAAGCTAGTCCAAGATCCAGATGCTTGACTTGAATTGGCTGCAGACTGGAAAAAAGATGGAATCTGGAATCTATGTTCATCATGACCTTTTACAGGCCAGTCCTTGTTTAGTGCAAGTTTATCATGATCACTAGAAGGCTGAGCAGTTTTGACCACAGACTCAAGCACAGAACTATTAGACTTTCCTTCTCCTTTTCCAACATTTCCATGTGCAACTTTTCTGGACAGTAGCTCAAAAGGTTGAACAGGTGTAGCAAGGTGAACATTTTGATTCCATGAGGCATTAAAATGTCCAGTTTCCGAATCACCAATAAAGGCTTTATTCCACACTATGGGAAATAAATTCAGTTTTACACATACAGATAAATTTAAATATTTTACAATTAAAACCTTTTAAAACATTTTAACAACTTACTACTGAATCCATTTGCATCTCCCCAAAGAACCAATGCAATGAAAATTAGATGGGACCTAAAAGAAGAAAAAAAGTTACATATGTAAAATCATGTGAGTAAAAAACATGAACAAGATGCAATGACATACCTCTTCTTTGCCCATGACATATCTCAAATTACCACAAAAAGGTTCCACTACTAACAAAAATGCTACACTGTGCCCAAAAACAAAAACTACCAGCAACCCAAACATGCTACTTATATAATTGGTATCACATGGTCACAAATCACTTAAGAGGTGACATTTGGGTCTCTCCTGGGTCCTAAACAAGCTTATCTATATTCAGTCTTGTTGTTTAGCCTAATGCAGATTCCTCCTACAGATGATGGAGGCAGGTGCCGCCTTACCTACAAGTACCATATACCTGGGAAATGTATAATGTTTGGATTTTCCAATTTTAAAATTAGGTTCTGTGGTTGGTGTTTACTTGAGCAAATTTGTGTCAACCATTTTAATGTTCAGCCAATACAATGAGCAATCATATGTGATGTAGAAATGACATTACTCTATAGTTGCAATAAAGGATCTGTTAATTATTTGCAAGTCCAAAAAGTGACAAAATTCTCACTGTATCACTATTTTTTAGAATCTGCATCTTGAGAAAAAAAAGAACTTTTAGCAATGACAAAAACTATAAACAAATAATACAGTTTAAAATAAAAGCTTGCTCAGTTTAGAATTCAAACTTATATTTTTATTCATATTTTAAGTTAAGCCTTTGTTTGTGACATATACATTACAGCATAGTGAAATTCTTTCTTTGCATATCCCAGTGGAACTGGGGTCAGAGCACAGGGTGCAGCCAGGGTTAAGGGCCTTGTTCAAGGGCACAACAATGGAAAACTGGGGCTCAAACCACCCACCTACCTACAGTTCAGTAACTCAGTGCCGTAGCCCTTTGTGCTACCACTGCCAAACACCATCAATGCAAATATTAAACTATTTTGTTTTCTCATCCTCTGAAATTCATTTGTTATACAGATACAGAGGACATGGTACATGGCACCACATCATCCCTGAAAAAATATATATTGCAAAGAAAATTGCTTGATTTACACTTTCTTCCATCAAATTATATGACCCCAAGGCAACACACGAATGTCTGCAGACACAAATTTTTTTGGCTGGGACAGTGGTGGCTCAGAGGGCTAAGGCACTGGGTTACTGATCGGAAGCTCGGCGGTTTGATTCCCAGCTCAGCCATGTTGCCATTGTTGGGCCCTTGAGCAAGGCCCTTAACCATAACTGCTCCAGGGGTGCTGTACCATGGCTGACCCTGTGCTCTGACTCCAGGTACACTGGGATATGCGAAGAAGGAATTTCATTGTGCTGTAATGTATATGTGACAAAATAAAGGCTTTACTTTACTTACTCATGCCATTGTTTATCTTTCGTAAAATATGCAGAGTTACTCATGGTCAGCTGGTCTCTGTAAACTTTATCTCCTCATATCAGAAAAGGACTACACAAAACCACAACCTCAGAAATCTGTATGAAACTGATAGTATTGAATACTTGTAATTACATTCACAGGTCCAGCTTTGTATGAAATGCTGTATCAAAAGTTGTTTTATGACCAGCCAAAGGATGTTAACACAACAAAGTGATTTTTGTCAATTGTTTTTTTTTGTTTTTAATTTGAAATGTGTGTCTAACTTCAAAAATTGCAAACTAATAATGTACAATCTCCAATTCTAACATGGCATCAACAAAGGTGAAATCTACAGTTACAAAAGCAGAGGACAGGGAAATGTGAGGGCCATCTTATGTCATTCAGGAAGAACATTGTCTGCATCTCACTGCAGCTCCAGAGCCTCTGGCCCACATAAAGAACGGCCCCTCTCTAGATGGTAAAAAACAGTATTTTACCATCACATGGCACTTTCACATTGCTGTGTTTTGAGTAAGTGTTGATGCCTAAGTTTAAGCAAGTCTGTTACTAGTATTGTTTATTCCTTTTGTTAATGAAGTTATGGTTATTTACATGCTGTCAAAAATGATTGTTGGTTTATCTGCTATGCTAGATACTTAGACCTGTGTATTACGTGTCAAAAAAGTTTAGAAAAAAATTAAAGATATACCTACAGTAGGTTCATACTTGAACTTTTTGACTGCATGGTTCCAGAGTGAGACTTACTAACTTTTGATATTAAAATTTGATGCCCTAAACAATTTAAATCAGTGCACGTTCTCCAAGTCTCATGTGGCGTATGCTACACTTCAAAAGAATACTGAACCATCCGTATTTAAATTGCTATGCAGATTTGCCCCTGGCTACTGTATACAACTAGATTAATTGTAATTATTCCATAAATTGGTTACATTTTCCCCTGGTTATGCTGAGAAGGCTAAAATGAGCTGAATATGAGACATATGAAGCCTCATATCTCCTCTTTCCACAGTGTTGATTAACACACTTAGGAAAAGTGTTATCTTTTGCATGTTAGTTTACAAGGCCCATGAATAGCTGGTGTGGTTGTGATTTTATAGATGAGTGGAGGATTTTATCCAGAGAGCAAGGCCAGTGAATTTCCGGTGTTATAATCTGATAAGGTAGGTACCCAAAGATTTTGGCTGTAATTCTTAAAAAAAATGCACTGTATGACTAAGCATTTGTAGTACAGAGACGTCTTTGGAGCCATAATCACTTGGTTGCTGAATGTCCTGTAATGCATGCCATAATGTTTACCACCTAAACAATACCATTACCCACCGTGAATCAAGATAAAGCAAGGCCAGATACAGTAGCTACAAATACCAGTATACTTTTTCACAAAACCTGCAAACCTGTGTATATTTTTCATTTCTGTTTTGTTGGTTGCTAGATATTAAAAATGGAAAACCATTTGATATTTAGCTTGGTTGATTTAGGTGTGTAGACATTTCCTATCCATGCATTCCCATTTGTGCAGACAGTTTTATGTCAGAGCAGCTGTCACCTAGGAATGTTAAACATTTCAAGGGTTATTGACAATTGTTGACAGGTATTAATTGACTTAAAAAATACTCCCTAAAATCCCACTTAAATGATTAAAACAAGGAATCTATCATTAGAAATATCGCAGCCAAGACAATGGTTCAAAGTGAGAATGTAAAGTAGTTGATCATAAAGTTATCACATCCATCAAGTCTTTATAGTGATAATCTTGTGTAAAACATGAGCTCTTACTCAGTAATCCAGTGAACAAAAGAGAATACCATGAATGACGTTTGCTTCGGTTAGGAGGCAGAGTTTTGATTTCTCTCATGCTTACCTTCATGTTTGCGTATGTTTCAACTTAAACACTTTAAATCATGGCAGTTCAGAAATATAACCATCATTTTGCCTTAATGTCTGTAGCTTACTGCATGTAAAATATCAAGCTGCTAACGAAGGTAAAACAGCCAGCCACCCTTATTCCGATACTTTGGAACAAAAATTACTCCCTATGACCAGTGTACTGTTCAAATTATTTGGTTAATTTGAACTAAACGCAAAAAAAAAGGAAATTCACACCAAATATTTCAATCCAGGTCAAATTATAATCAGGTTCCATACAAGTGGTGCCACTGCCAAATCACCCAAGGTGTGGAAGGCCAAGTGTGATACCAAGACAAGACAAATTCAATGGCATTATTTGAGAAATCATAGAAAAAGTTGGTACAGTAATTCCACACCTCAAGCACAAATCAAGTATTTAACTTCAAAACTGGTTGTCAGCTCTGCCCCCCGCACTTCCAGCTGCAAACTCGTGACCACTTATTCATTAAAATATTGTGCATCAGTATTTGTTTCATACCTGAAGTTAAAGAAAAACAAATGTGAACCCTCAAAGCAGATGGCTTTTCAACAGTTACATTGTTAGAAATGCATAAAGTGTTAAGTTGTTTCCTTTAGTGTGACCATTAGAGCAAGGATTGAAGTTCTTAAATACTGGCAAAACCCATTTCTATTTGATTCAGGAAGAGCCATGTAAAGAAAACCAAGTCAAAATATGCTTTCTCCATTTATTAGAAGAAATATTCAGACACATCAAGTCAACAAAAAGCACCTTAATCAAATACAGTTTACTGGGTTACTGGCCACTTCTTGCTAACTAAATGGGGTAAAGAACCCTGGAACGGAATACCTGCAATTTTTTGCGGGGCACCTTGAGCAGTAGAAGCAGACTGACTCAAAACCTGTGCTGCATTGGATTGAATCAGGTTCTGGAATCTGAAAAATTGGTTTGCTGGGACTACAGACTGAGAAGAGGATGGAATGTTCTGGCTCTGTGATGTCAGAAAACCAAAGGTTGGACCTTGATACCATGCTGAAGCACCTGAGGACTGTGCTTGAGAAGTTGAAGCCACTGTGGAATTGGGCTGGAATGATGACTGGGACGGAGCTCCAGATATCTGGTTTGTGGTAGCCACAGACAGGGAGGATGATGGAAAGCTCTGGTCCTGTGAAATGTTGTACCTGCTTAAGGCTTGCCCTTGATACAGCATAGGACCTGAGGATGACAAAAGAGCAACAGAGTCAGACTGCCCTGCCAAAATCTTTGTGCTAGGCTGGTATGATGGGGCCAGGAATCCAGACACTTGGGAAGATGGAATCTTACTCTGCACAAAGGGGTACCAGCCAGAGGTTTGACTTGGATATGAAACTGAATTTCCCAAGGACTGAATCTGAGCAATATGAGAATCTCCTGGCAAAACCTGTGTTGTACTTGGCCAGTATGATGTCTGGTTCTGAAATCCAGAAATCTGGTTTGCAGAGGGCACAGACTGCAAGGAGGCTGTAATGCTCTGGTCCTGTGAAATATTTGGTAAGCCTTTAGCTGGTACTTGAAACATTGTAGCAACACCGGAGCTCTGAGATTGTGAGGTAAAAGCAGACTGGCTGGGAGCAAGTTGTATTGTGTTGGGCCAGTATATGGACTGGTTTTGAATTCCAGATATTTGGTTCAGGGCAGCAACAGACTGGAAGGAGGATGGGGTTCTCTGGTACTGTGATGTCAGATTGCTGTAAGAGGTTAGACCTTGATAAAGTGGTGAATCACGCATATACTGAGCATGAGATGATGCAGCAGACTGACTTGTGGTACTAGGCTGTTGTAATGCAGTCTGAAAACCAGACATTTGAGAAGATGAAATCAGCTTACCCTGCAAAGTGGTGTACCAACTAGGGGTCTGACTTGAACACAAAGCTGAATTTCTCAAGGATTGAGCTGGAGCAAGAGCAGACTGCCCTGTTAAAACCTGGGTTGTGGTGCTAGGCTGGAGTGAAGACTGGGTTTGTGATGGAGTGATCTGGCTTGAGGTGTTCACAGACTGGGAGGAGGATGGAATGCTCTGACCCAGAGGAGCCAGATATCTGCCAGAAGTTAGAGCTTGATACAAAGATGAAGCACCTATAGGCTGAGATGACAAAGCAGACTGCCCTGTTAAAACCTGGGTTGTGGTGCTAGGCTGGAGTGAAGACTGGGTTTGTGATGGAGCGATCTGGCTTGAGGGGTTCACAGACTGGGAGGAGGGTGGAATGCTCTGGTCTTGTGAAATGCTGGACATGCCTGAGGTTTGCCCTTGACACAGCTGTGAAGCACTCGAGCTCTGAGGGAGAAAGACAGTCTGGCTTGTAGAAACTGGTGTGCTGGACCAGTAAGTGTTCTGGAACCCAGATATTTGGTTTGTGGGGGCCACAGGTTGGGGGGAGGGTGGAATGTTTTGACCCAGGGAACTCGGATACCGGCCAGAAGATAAAGCCTGATACAAAGCTGAAGCACCCATGGACTGAGATGAGACAGACTGACCAGGTGTAACCTGTGTTGTACTGCTTGGCTGGTATGATGACTGGGCTTGGAATCCAGAGACTTGCGAAGGGGATGGAATCTGACCCTGTAAAATAGTGTACCAGCCAGAGGTCTGAGGTGGATATGAAGCTTGTAAGGATATATTCTGAGCAATAGCAGACTGCCCCGTCAAAACCTGGGTTGTGGTGCTAGGCTGAAATGATGACTGGGTTTGTGATGGAGTGATCTGGCTTGAGGGGTTCACAGACTGGGAGGAGGATGGAATGCTCTGGTCTTGTGAAATGCTGGACATGCCTGAGGTTTGCCCTTGAAACAGCTGTGAAGCACTCGAGCTCTGAGGGAGAAAGACAGTCTGGCTTGTAGAAACTGGTGTGTTGGGCCAGTAAATGTTCTGGAATCCAGATGTTTGGTTTGCGGTGGCCACAGCCTGGAGGGAGGGTGGAATGTTTTGGCCAAGGGAAGTCAGATACCTGCCAGAAGTTAAAGCTTGATACAATTTTGAGCCACCCATAGACTGAACAGGAGAAGCAGCAGATTGACCAGGTAAAACCTGTGTTGCAGTACTTGGCTGGAATGATTGCACCTGCAACCCAGAAGAGGATGGCATTATCTGACCCTGTACAACACTGTACCATTTTGCATTTCCTGAAGATTCTGTCATATAGCTGCCTTGAGACTGGTTCGCTGTAGTCCATGTTGTGTTAGCCCAGTATGGTGTCTGACTCTTGATACCAGAGATTTGATTTGTGGTGACCACAGCCTGGGAGAACAGTGGATTGCTTTGGTTCTGTGAAATGTACCTGCTGGAGCCTTGCATTTGATACGGTGTTGAAGCACCCAAGGGCTGCAATGGGGCAGTAGAAACAGAAGGGCCTGGCAAAACCTGTGTTGAGCTAGAGGGGATTAACAAGCCTGTCTGGACTCCAGAGACTTGGGAAGATGGAATCATCTTACCCAGTAAAATGGTGTACCAGCCAGATGTCTGGGATACATTTGAAGCTGTAGTCTGAGCAACAGACTGGCCTGACAAAACCTGTGTTGTGGTGCTAGGTTGGATTGACTGAGCCTGAAATCCAGAGACTTGTGAAGAGGAAGGAATCTTCTGACCCTGTGATGTGGTGTACCAGCCAGATGTCTGAAGAGGATAGGCAGCCGAAGCTTGCAAGGATTGATCCTGAGAAATAGACTGACCTGCCAAAGCCTGCGTTGTGGTGCTAGGCTGGGATGATTGTACCTGAGCAGAGATCTGGCCTGTGGCGATCACAGATTGTGAGGAGGATGGAATGCTCAGACCTGGTGAAGCAAGATACCTGCCAGAAGTTAGAGCTTGATACAATGTTGAATTACCCATAGACTGAACAGGAGAAGCAGGTTGACCAAGTAACACTTGTGTTGGAGTGCCTGGCTGGTATGACTGAGCCTGAAATCCAGAGACTTGTGAAGAGGAAGGAATCTTCCAACCCTGTGAAATGGTGTACCAACCAGATGCCTGAAGAGGATAAGCAGCAGACACTTGCAATGGCTGCTCCTGAGAAATAGCAGACTGCCCTGCCAAAGCCTGTGTTGGGAGGCTGGGCTGGTATGATGACTGGGTGGGGTTTGTTGTGACTACAGCCTGGGAAGAGGGAATGCTCTGGTCCTGTGAAACATGCCAGCTTAAAGCTTGACCTTGAAAGGGTGTTGAAGCACTTGTACCCTGTGCCTGAAAGGTAGAAGCAGACTGGCCTGCAGAGAATTGTGTTGGGAGGCTAGGTTGGTATAACGGAGTCTGAAATCCTAGCACTTTGGAAGATGATGGAATCATCTTACCCTGTAAAACTCTGTACCATTTGGCAGTTTCTGAAGATTTAGTCCTGTTGCTGCCTTGAGGCTGAGCTGTAGAATCAGACTGGCTTGTTGAAACACTTATTGTAGTGCCTGTAGAACTACTTTGATATGGCAACTGGGTCTGGGATTCAGATATTTGATTTGTGGTGACCACAGACTGAGGGGATGATGGGATGCTCTGTGAAGTCAGATACCCGCTAGAGGATGCATTTTGAAACCATGTTAAAGCACCAGAGGACTGAGCCAGAGATGAAGACATCAGGTCTGCAGAAACTGGGGTTGAGTTAGGCTGGTATGGTGACTGAGCCAAGTATTCAGACACCTGATTTATGGTACCTGCAGGCTGGGAAGAGGATGGACTCTGAAATCCAGGCAGATTTTTTGCTGGCCAGTGCTGAGATGGTAAAGGGCCACATTTACCAGGCTTGATGAACTCATTCCAATAAAGTTGTGAAGGTTGAGGTGCATCATTGGGCTGGTGGCTAGGAGCAGTTTGACCATAAGCATTTAGTATTTGTTTGATCTGAGCAACACCACCAGAAGACTGAACAAAACTAGAGTCACGTTGAGCAGGTTGGACTCCAGAAGTAAGCACAGGATTTCCAAAGTTTCCTCTGCCATCATTTCCATTTGGACCTTTTCTGGAAGGTAGCTCAAGAAGTTGATCAGGTGTAGCAAGTTGAAAATTTTGGCTCCATGTGACATTAGAACGTCCAGCTTGCCAATCAAGGATAGATGTTCTATTCCACACTGTAGGGTTTAAGAAACATTTTTTTAGACTATATATTTGACTACAAATCATACATAGCTTACATTTAAGATATTTAAAAATTCTTACCATTAAATCCATTTGTATAGCCACAAAAAACTAAAGCAATGGAAAGCAGATAGAACCTGAGAAAAAAAAATACACCACTTAAACATACTTTAAAAAACAAACATAAAAATAAAATAGCAAAAAATAAACTGAATACATACCTCATCATTGCCCATAACATCTCTCAAAGATTGCTTAACAGCAGGAGTCCTGCTTAACAACAGAGCTACTACACCCAAATACTAAAACTAACACCAAATGCAGCACGCTGATTATATAATGAGTAGCACCTGGTCACATGTCCACTAAGAACCACAATTAAGTCTCTCCAGGGTCCTAAACAAGCTTGGTTAACTTGACTTTAATTTTACCCTTATCTGTTTTCATTAGTCCCTTTATAGATGATGGAAAGCTGAACCTTGACTACAGGCGACACTCCCACTGGCTATCATAAGTTCACTCAAATTCAGCTCTGATTTTATTCTAAACCTCTGAGCCGTAACATGTGACATATGAGATACGATTTGATTGATTACAATAGATCAGGGGTACGGAAGTTCGGTCCTAAAGAGCCGCAATCCTGCAGAGTTCAGCTCCAACCCTAATCAAACACAGCTGAACAAGCTAATCAAGGTCTTGAGGATTACTTAGCCTACTGGCCGGGGAGTTTTATTTCAGGGCTGGAGCTGAAATCTGCAGTACTGTGGCTCTCTAGGACCGAACTTGTCTACCCCTGCAATAGAGGATCAGCTCAGTGCAGTAACATGTTTTTTGTTTTGAAATTTTATATACTCTAGACTTGCACTTTAAACATCTCTTAAGTTATTTTAGTATATTATATTTATCTAGTAATCTGTAGACATATCTATAGGTTAGCATTTTTTTGGTTTGGTTAATTGTTAAGTGGTTGTAATTCTGTATATAAAACAGAAAATTGTACTGTATACTAGGTCAGTCAGGGTGGATCCACCATATACAGTACATACTGTATGACAGTAATCTGAATGAGTTTTCTTTGCTATTGGTGCCCATGGCTTGATACTTGTCTCTATGCTACCAATCTAAATTTGCAGCTGGATCAACAATGTAAACTTATATACTGTATAATATAAACTTAATACTGTAGATCAGCTTTGCAACAATGTCTGTTGTTAAATGTGCTATCCATATAAAATTTTAATTAAGATCACAGGGATCACATGTTTATGAATGAAACCTTGTTGATATGCTGTATATTCATAGGCCATATTCTGGATGGAACATCAGTGGAGAACATATTTAATAGAGCTTTAGCTTTATGAACCAATTGGTCAAGAGGGCTGCCAGAGGGCGCTCTTGTAGACATGAAGTCTGTAGACATGTGTCAGAGAACACACCTGCGACAATTGTCAGTAACTGTATCAAACTCTTATTGGAAATGTTTGTAAATGTTAGTGGAAGTCTAATATTTTGAATTTAGAAAAAAAAGACTTGTAAGACTGTATAATGTGATCAGGAGCTCTAGCTTCATTGCCTTGATGTGTGGACAAACTGGTTGTTGTCAGGGATAACCCCTGGAGGGCACTCCGTACTAATGGACTACTTTATGCTTTGCCTGCCTTCAGGACTTTTAAGTTGATATCATGTCTTACTGTTCCGTTCTTTACAATAGTTTCACAGGTGTGTTCAGTTTGGGGTGTTGATTAGTGTCATAATTTAACCCTTAGGTTTTCACTTTGTCTTGTATCTATGTGTAAATGGGTTGGTTTGTCCTCTGTTTGAGCTGGCACTGGTTTAATTATTGTTTTTGTTTCTTCCTTTTTATTAAAGTCTTGTTCTCTGCTTTAAGATTGTGTGTGTGTGTGTGTGTGTGTGTGTGTGTGTGTGTGTGTGTGTGTGTGTGTGTGTGTGTGTGTGTGTGTGTGTGTGAACTGTCCATCTGTGGCAATAAAGAACAGAATTATGGCTTTAGGAATAGCTGGACTATGCAATGATCACACCTTAAACAGGGGCAAAAGTGGTAGGTACTAACCACATACCAGAAACACGCCATGAGAGATGCTGTTTTGGCCTTGCTCTGACATAATCGTCTAGCCATCAAAATTTAGTCCCTGTCAGTCATTCAGTTCCTTACTCTTGCCTGTTTTACCTGCTACCAATACGTCAGCTTTGAGGACTGATTATTCATTTGCTGCTGAATATATCCCAAACTATTGCTTCTTGCACTTCCCTTCTTACCCTGATGTGCTAATTGCTCTGAGTAGGATCAGTCTGGTCTCCTTAGACTAATTGTAATTTTTATAACTCCAAAAAAACAATCTTTATCCTCCCTACCACAGTCCACCCCTGAGTAGTCTCCCTAACAAGTGGTTTTTGTGTGGGTACAGCTGTTTAGTCAAATCCTGCAAGTTCTCATAACACTGTGTGTATAGAAATGCTCATCATTACATCCTGGCAGATGCCATTATCCAGAGCAACTTACTTTTTTTTTTTTGAGCAATTGGGGGTTAAGGGCCCTTGCTCAAGGGCCCGATGGTGGCAACTTGGTGGTGCTGGGTTTTGAGCCTGTGACCTTTCAATCTGTAGTCCAATGCCTTAACCACTGAGCCACCCCTGAATCTTGAGGAGACTGGCTGCCAGTCATGCATACGTTTGTTTAACACATTGTCATGTTAACTAGTATCTCCTTCATCCTGTTGGTTTCTTTTCTTTTTCTGTTTTATTTATATATGCATTCACACTCTATAATCGGATTAGCTAAAGAATGAAGAGTTTAGTTTGACAATATGTAGAAGTTAAAACAATTGTGTTTTAACCCATCCAAAGTTCATCCATGCCAGTCAGTACCAAAGGCCAGCCCGTCTAGTCCGAAGTAGCAAAAACTGAAGCAGCCGCCAGAACACGACAGTCTGCCATGCACACATGGGGCTTAGCAGGAACAAGGGGGTACTAAAGTTAATCGTTTCAATGTTATGGCTTTTGTTTGCTGGCTACATTTGCTAATTTACCTGTTGTTACCAGATTAAGTTATTTGGAATATATTCAATGCTTATCACTCACTATATATGTATATACAGCACCTCAGATTCGAGCCGTTATGAATGCTTATAACCATAACACACCTTGCAGACACACCTCAATATTAACTGTTTAAAGGAGATTATTGCATATTTTGGACACCTTCAGCATTTTTACAGTGAAATAAAAATCAGCAAAGACCAATGACCAAAATAAAACATGTGTATGTAGCTATGTACAATATATATGTATGTATGGTATTAGGCTGTTATCTATGTATCATATTATACTATTCAAGAATGTACCAATCTTTATAAAAGGACTCGTATTGCCAGCCAGCCAGGTGACTCCTCTGTAAATGAAATGGAACAGGTGTGGTGACTGGTGTTCAAGTGTGTGTGTGTGTGTGTGTGTGTGTGTGTGTGTTTGCGTCAGTGTATGTGTGTCAGCCCACTCCCACTATGCACACACCTTTGTCACCAACTCCTTTTTCTGTTTCTCTTCTTTTAGTGTCATCTACCAAAACTTTTCATTTAATTCCACATTTAATTTATTTTAAAGTATGGGGCAATCTCAAATGATAAAATATGGCAGATTTTGTCCTTTCCACAGATGAAAGCTTTGGCTATTTTTGAGTTAGGAAATATGCTGTCAGATTTACTCTTCCAGGTCCCAGCCCACTTCTGTCCAAACTGATGACATTACAGCAATATTGCACTGGCCGGTGGCAATTATCTAACTGACTCCTCAGGTTTATTACACCAATGTTTATATTTTGCAATCTTTCTTCATCTTCAATAATCTTTATCATGTACATGGCCTGGAAGTCTATCCCATGAGACGTTTGGCACAAGGCAGGGCATACCCTGGAAAGGGTGCCAATAAGGCTCAGGTTAGAGCTCACTGTCAGCTGTTTTTATGGCACTCCAGGAGCAAACAGGTTAAGGTCATTGCTCAAAGGCCCAACATCATCAATCTAGTAGAGCTGACCTTCTGATTAGAGCCTTAACACAATGAGCCAATTCATTTTTTCATTTATTTATATAGCGGTTTTAAAAATGGTCATTGTCTCAAAGCAGCTTCACAAAATGAAAAGAAAATTTATGGAAGTGTGTATGAGTGAGAAAAAATGTGTTTAGATAATAATCAGATTATCCCTGATGAGCAAGCCAAGGGTGTCAGCGACACTGGCAAGGAAAAACTCCATGAGATGGCAATAGGTAGAAACCTTGAGAGGAACCAGACTCAACAGGGAACCCATCCTCATCTGGGTGATAAGAGATAACAGGAATTATAAATAACGACATCATGTGTGTTAGACTGCTTGGAAGTTCAGTATAACAGAAGCCGTCCAAGTTTTTATGTTGTCCAGTTCAGCACAGGGACGAGTCAGCAGATTCAGAGGACAGAGGGGGGGTCTGGATCATTGGGAGCTCAGGAGCAGCATGTGTAGATCCAAACCATCATGAAGCAGAATCCAGCTGGAGGTCGTCCTTCTCTGGATGCCTCAGGATCCTCGCAGGGTTGGCCTTTGTCTACTGGAGCTCGCACACCCTCCAGATGCCTCGGGATGGGTAGAGAAAGGAAGAACAGGTGGAAAAGAATTAGCGTAGATGCTGTCCAAGATATTAGCAGCATTAGATAGGAGTGTGCATTTAGATGTACTGGAGTACGAGGTTATGGAAATGAATTGTGTGTATACCAGATTAAAGAGATGTGTCTTGAGTCTTCTTTTAAACTGGTAGACTGTTTCTGAGCCCCGAACACTGTCTGGAAGTCTATTTGATATTCTGGGAACTACCAGAAGTCTGGAGTTTTGCGATCTTAATGAGCGTGGTGTAATGTAATGTGTCAGAAGACTGGCTAGATATGTGGAAGCTAAACCATTCAGAGCCTTGTACGTACTGTAAGTAATGCTAGTTTGTAATTAATTCTAAACTGAACAGGTAGCCAGTGCAGGGATGATAGTATCGGGGTTATATGATCATATTTTCTATCCAGGGATCTAGTGAGAACCCTGGCAGCTGCATTTTGGACTAACTGTAGCTTGTTTATTGAGGATGCAGAACAACCACCTAGTAATGCATTAAAATAGTCAAGTCTGGAGGTCATTAATGCATGAACCAGCTTTTCTGCATCAGATATGGGTAGAATGTTCCTAAGCTTGGCAAATTGGGCAAAATGGTATCAGACAGCCACCACTGCCCTCCTTCCTTGAAATACCAATTAACCTAATCTGCATGTCTTTAGATTGTAGGAGGACACCATACTTCCTGGAGGAACCAGAACAAGCACAGAGATAACATGCTGCAAACTCCAAGGGCACAGACTCGAGTTGCTAATTGGACCTTCAACCCTGGAAGTGCGAGGCCACAGTGCCACAATTATCAATGTACTTATTGTTAAAAAATTAATATTGAGTGTTACAGTAAGGAATCAAATTTAATGTTTTTTAAATGTCATCAAGAGCCCTAATTCTTACCATATACATTTAATGATTTTTAATGCCTCTGCAAACCCAGTAGTAACTGTCATCAACCTGAGCAAACCTCCCAGACAGTTCTATATACTGTACATCACATCCTTCATTGATAGGAGGATGTGACGTACAGTACATAGAACTGTGTTGGAGGTTTGCTCAGGTTGATGATTACCCGGTAGTCGAGCTGACCTCAGGAACACTTCTAATCACTGCATGCTGCTCTATTATTTTTTGGATAGTGATGTGAAACAAACACTAAAAACTGAATTTACAGTACAGTGATTTTATTTAAAGCTCATTTTGGACAACAATTAAGCTGGAGGAGGAATTGCTATAAAACTAGTTGGAGTGGAATAAAAAGATGAACAACTGTTCACACCTATATGATTCATATCACTTGATAAAGTATTATTGTCCATTAAGACTAAAGGCAATAATAATAATAATAATAATAATAAAAAATATGCATCATACCTTCCCCCATATGATTTATAATATATTAGCTAAAAAGTTGGTGCTTTATGACTATTATGGCATGAGGAAAGCAAATGACAATTATTATTTTTTTCTGCTCATATATGGACATAGGCAAGGCATGATGACTGGATAAAGGAATCCTGTTTTGCACAATACACTAGAAAAAAAAAATAAAAACAGCTCACTGATGGCAAGACTGATACCAAGCACAGACTTGTCTATATCTTTTAGATAACAGTAACTTACAGTTACAGGACCTTATCAGCTGTTTTAATCAGCAGTTTCTTTACTCATTACATACTGTAAGACAGCAAAAATCTAGATATGTTAGTGCTTTTATTGTGCAATGTTTAGTTTAGCTTTATAATTTTAAATATGTTTCATAACTAAACCTTTAAATTAGATAACACTGATCAGTACAATACTTTATGCTCAAACATTTGAAAATAAAGGCCACATTGAACTTTCCCTTTTCTTTGTTGCCCTGGTGGTAACTGTAAGCAATAACAGGAGCATACAGTACAGTAAGAATAATTTTAACTCTTGTTACTGTATGTTTAATGAAGCATTTATCCTAAACTGTTTGTGCAGAGGGTGTGCTAAGCGAAATGTGGAGTTTTTGATGCAGCACAGGTTTGGGTACATCTGAACATCACAGTCATATGTGCTTGTTGAACATCTCAGATTTATCCACTTTTGTTGTTATGACCTGCTACTGTATATGAACCTTCATTTTACTTTAAATTTTAAGTTTAAGAACTTTAACTCAGTTCTTGGGTTAATGCCTATGCAGAGTCTCAGTGCATGTTTTTTTCTTCCTGTGGGTTTCCTCTCAATTCCTCACTTTTCCCCCTTTCCCAAAATCATTACATGAGGCTAAAATAAATTTTAATGTTGTTATTATTTTTTTTTTAAAATCTTAGGTTGATTAATTTTTTAATTGAATCTTGAAAAGATGTTTTTTTCTACATGGGAATGAAAAATAGCACCATTTTCTTTTATACCTTTAACATATACCTTTAATTGGGATCATTTTGCGAAAGAAAACTGATTGATAAGTTTAAGTACAGATGTCTGTCACTGATGTCATGCTTAGAGAGTGCAGACAGGTGTGAGTGTTGGTGTCTCACCGGCACTAAGACGTTGGTGTATAAGAATGTGTGGGTTCTGTTCTTACTCATAAGACGTTTGAGCAATCATGCAATCCTGCACCTCTTGTGTTAGTGTTGGAAATGGAAAGGGACGGTGTATTGTGTAAATGTTTTATCACAGAATTGAGCAATGCGATAAAAACATATTAAAGTGCTTGGAAGATATTTTTACAGTAGCCTACACAAAACATGATTATGCAATCACAGTTTATATACATTTGGTAAGAAAGCATAACAATAATAACTAGTTCTAGGACTACTTCTACTACGAAAAAAATAAAAATAAGTTAAATGTTTTTTTTTGTTATATAATAAAAATATATTATGATAAATAAAAAAAGAAAAATACATAACTAAAAAGTAAATTAATAAAATGATTATTAAAGAATGCTTGCTTCTATAACAGTTAGAATTCTTTAACAGAAAACTACAAAAATATATGTAAAAACTCTGGAAGATTTGAAGAAAAAATTCATCTTAATCATGCTCCTTGTAGATTGTATTGAGACCTGATTGTTAAATATCCAGAAATTAGCCTAAAAATTGCCAATACAAAGAAATAAAGCTAACATACAGAATATTAAAAATGCGTTTTTGTTCCTTAAAAAAAAAAGTTAAGTTAATTACTACCCTAATAATAGGATTGTGTTCCCACTGCAACTGGGCAATTTGATCATATGTTAGTAAATATACTGCATACAGTATGATTTCTATTGTATAATCGTTGGCTCAACTTTTCTTCAACCCTGCATCCTTTCTACCAGAAGGCACCACAAGGGAAATACAGTAAGACCAAACAAACCCATGGCAACAGTTTTGTTTGGTCTGTTCATCCTGATATCTCTTAGTAAAAAGACTTTTAGAATGGAATGTTCTCTTTTTCCGTTCTTACCTCAAGACTCCATCAACACATGACACTCCCGGTACAAACAAAGAAAGTCGTTCTGCCAACTGTTTGTCTGTGTGTCATGCCATGTGAATTTGCATGCCGAGTCTTCTCTGTGTGAGAAAGTGTGTGAGTGTGTGAGAAAGTGTGTGAGTGTGTGTGTGTGTCTGCACGTATGTGTGTATGTGAGAGAGACAGAGAGCAAAAATGCTTGCAGTTGTACAGTATTCCTTCTGGTTTTAATGATCATTTATTCATTATTAATTCTTTATTATAGTAGATCATTGATTCCTATGATTAAAATTTCAAAAGAACACCAGCATGGAATACAGCAGAATTTATACTGTATTATCAGACTGTATTTTATTTATTTATTTATTTATTTATTTATTTATTTCCAGGAAGTTATTTCCAGAGTTAGATCCCTGAGACAATGTTTGATGTTTTGTAAGCCAATTCGAAATATTCCTGTATGACAAGATTGTAAAATTTTATTGTGTTAAGGTGTTATAGTGGCAGCATCGTAGCATAGTGGTTAGCCTTGCACCTGCAGTGTGTGCATTCGATTCCCACCTCAGGGTCTGTGTGCATGGAGTTTGCATGTTCTCCCCATGCTTGGTGGGTTTCCTCTGAGTTCTCTGGTTTCCTCCCACAGTACAAAGACATGCAGATTAGGTTAATTGGCATACCCAAATTGCCTGTAGTGTGCAAATGTGTGTGTGTGTGTGTGTGTGTGTGTGTGTGTGTGTTTTCCCTGCATTGGATTGATGCCCCATCCAGGGTGTATCCTGCCTTGTCTCCTGGGGTAGGCTCCAGGTCCCCCATCACGCTGTATACAGGATATAGCATTATGATGAGAGTAAGGTGTTGTACAATGAGACATGGTATAATCAAGCACCAATACATACAAGACACCAACGCACACAACGTACTAGTAGCCGATATGTTAAACCATTTTTGCTAATTAAGATGCTACAGTGATTTTAGGATGATGTCTGAAAATAACGTCGTTCTGGTGTCGCAGCTACTGTACGGCAGTCACTTGGCAGAAAAGTCAATCCACTGTAAAAGAAACGTATTGCTACATTTTCTTTACATCCACAGACTGCAATTTCATCCTCAGAGCATCACATGTACATTGTTGAAGTTAGCGATAAGGACCTGGTGTGTCTTCTGGGTGTTTTTAGATTAGCTAAGATTAGATTACATTCAATTTTGCCATTGTGCAAA
Organism: Clarias macrocephalus; assembly: GCA_011419295.1. Lineage (NCBI taxonomy): Eukaryota > Metazoa > Chordata > Actinopteri > Siluriformes > Clariidae > Clarias > Clarias macrocephalus. Next base: position 153,122 of record JAAGKR010000653.1, read on the forward strand.
GTACATGTACAAATCCAATGATGTTCAGTAAGCATCGAAACAAAGAAAAAAAGTTTGCAAGTAGTAATTACAAAAATGTGATGGCGTTCATGTGTGGTCGCTTCATAATTACAATATTTCCAATGGGAATTGAATTTAGGTGAACCTATGAAATACAGTACCAAGCCTTGTTTTGGAGTTCCAATAGAAACCCAGCTCAAGGTTTCTCACCTGCCATGTGGAAGGCCTGAGTTCAATTCCTACTCAATGGACCAAACCCAGTCACTGAGGTTGCACAAATAAGTGCACCAGTAGTGCCAACCCCAAGGCTTCGTAAAGTAGAAACGTCACGTCAAGGCGATTCCGCTGTGGTCATCAGGAGAGGAAAAGGAACAACAACAACAATGTTGGTACCTCTGGAAACGCTACGCCACATGCTACATGGCAAAAGCCCTGTAAGTACACTGATATTAATGGTCGAAACATAATAGACAACAAAAAGGCCTCTTGAATCAGTCCGATGAGTCAAACCTGAATGTGAAAATTGGAGACATTCCAAATTACCTCATGCAACAACAAGTTGCAGAAATGAACTGTGTGTAAATATCTGAAGTTTTGCTATGAGTTTTTGGGAAAGGATGAATTTGAACTCAACAAGAAGGTTGGACAGGGTAAGGCATGTCTGGTATAATAGTTGAGTCATAACGCACCAGCTGTAGTTCAGAGATACCATCTAACTCTTTCGTTAATTATAAGTTACCTGACTAGTATTTACCAATTAAATGAGTAACTTACTTAGCAATTACCTTATTAACCACAAGTGGAAATACTTTTACTATAAACAAGGCTCTGATTTCTACTGTTGCTTTTTTTATGACGCACCTTTGTCAAGTGTTTCACGATTTTTCTCACAGCCATATTTCTTTTGTGAAGTTGACACTTCAGCACTTTCCTTACAGGTTTTTAATAAAGTTCAGGGTCGATTACAGTCATTTCAAAGTTGTTTTCTTTGCTCAATACAGGCCAGCGATTTGACACTTTTGAAATGGCAGCTCCAGTTTATTTACCCCTTTAGAAAGCCTAAATCATTAACCCACAAACACTTTGAGCATGAAATTCAGTTAAAGCCTTGTCTAAATATACAGTATACCAAAGCCAGGCATGTCCAGTTAAACTCTTTCAAAAAGATTACAAGGTCTAAAACCTTGATTCATAAACACATTTTATGTTGAGTCCTACAAGTGTTTCCCAATTTAAGTCATCCACAAAAACCCTTTGAAAAGCTTCTTTGCTTAGAGCATTAATTTGGCTCTACACTTGGATGGGCACCAAACAATTCATTTTTACAAACCAATGGAAATTTAACCTTTTAATAATAAAAAGATTAAAATCTTTATTAAAAACACGTTTATCACATATCCATTAAAACCGCATATGAATTTAACCCGATGTGTTGTGGCAAGGCATCACATGATTATCACCAAATTTCACCATGTAATTATTGATCCAGTTAATCAAGTTATTTTGCCAGATCTGAATATTTCAGCAGGAATACTGGATCTACATTGTTCAAAGTTGGAGCTCTGAAATGCGGTGAGTCATTGCATTGGTGAGCCTTCACTTAACTCTGCAGGAATGTACGTAGATCGCCAGCAAGGAAGTAATAAGACTCCTACACCATAGACATTTTACATTAAACTGAAATTGTGAAAACAGCACTTTCGATTACATTCTAATGATGGCACCTGCAGCCTTTCCTCTTTAAAACTTCTTTAAAAAAATGTATATAAAACTTTATAACATTGAAGGTCAGATTATTTTTATGAAATACATTGCTTTGTCAATCTTATACATTATTGTTTTATTTTATCATACATCAAGCCTGCAAGTCTGGATCCGTACTGTAGGTAAAATGTATCTAAAAGCATAAATTACAGCAAATGCCCAAATTGACAGCCTCTAAATTTGCAGCACTTGTGTACCTGCTGAATACAAAAATGGTGAACATTTCGTAATGTATCAGAACCTTGTCAGTTCCAAAATATTACTGACTTGGAAATTGATGGGTGTTAGATCTGGTTTGACCTCTTTCTGTGTTGTGTGTGCGTGTGGGACGGAATCCAAATGCATAGTAAGTGGAGCACAAGTATAAATTCCAGGAATTTGTTGTCGCACAGTTATTTTACGAACGTATTCCAGATATTCAGCAATTAAGCTCATTTATTAAAATACGTATAGCAGTATTCTGACTACCTATTGGTGCTGTAGAGTGTATCGTCTTTAGCACACAGTTTTTCCATTTTAAATTTCTACTCATAAAACAGATTAGGGTCAAGTTAATATTATTTTTTAGAGCTATTTAAGATCAATATTTTTTTTTATATAGATTTATTGTAAGTTATTGGGTTTTATATGGATTTGGATTGTGGTAAAAAAGCTAAACTGTTGAAGGATACAGTATCTGCAAAATAAAATAAGATGAGAAAAAACAATCATTAAGCAACACCTTGGTAAACCACTAAGACTTCGTACTGAGATGTAAATAACAATCAGACAGGTAGGAACATATCCCTCATCACTGCAGTGACCCAGATAAGTGTGTTTATATTTCAGTGTGGAGGATGTGGCTAGACCAGTCAGAACCTGTTAAATAGGGGGAATAAAAAACCATCACGGGTTATGAATGAACTGCTTTAAGGTATCTGAGAGAATCTAGATGTAGATTGAAAAAAGAAGAAGGAAAAAGTCCCTCAAACAACACAAGGAAGACAGCTGGGAAGTCAGACACAAATCCGAATTGGAAATCCCCTTGAGACAACAACCTAACAAACCCTAAACATTGATCTGATCGTATTTTCTTTAAGTGGAATGAATGATCTATAAATATGAGAAACACTTTTTATACTGGTCACCATATCTGATAGAGGGTGAAATTATTGCCCTTTATCAAGCAACAAGCAAAATAAATACTGGAATTGTGTTAAAAACTGTCCAATGTTGTATTAAAGCCTGAAGGGATAAAACCATAAACTTCACATAAGGAATGTAGTTAAGGGCGTAAGAACATGATCAGAAATCAGGTAAACACTTGATAAAGTTGCATAATGAAATATGGACAGTAGAAATCAGAGCTATGCTTAATAGTCAAATTACAAGTAGTTTCATATACATATAATGTGATGAGAACTCACAGGATTGGGGCTAAACACATGCGTGTCCATAAGAAAACCACTTATAAATGGGACTAATTTGGGAAAGGGGCTTCAATTTGCTAGGGAGCATAAAGACGGGAAAAATGGCAAAAGGTCATGTGACCTGATGAGTCCAGATTGAGCCTATTCCAGAGCGATGGGCGTGTCAGGGTAAGAAGGGAAACGCATGAAGCGATGCTCCCATCATGCATAGTGTCCACGGTACTGTACGAGCCTCTGGAGACAGTGTTATGATCTGGGGTTCCTTCAGTCGCTCAGGTCGAGACTCAGCAACGTTATGCGACAATAAAATGAAGTCAGCTGACCACCTGAATGTACCGAATGACCAGATTATCACATCTATGGAGTTTTTCTTCCTTGAAGGCACAGCTGCAGTATATTCCAGGCCTTGTAATTGAAAAGAGCAATCTATTTTTACACACAAAGATCACAACACAACATAAGTAAAACTAAAGTTGGTTTAAAAATGTAGAGTGTGAAACTTTTTTTTTTTGCTACTCTGCTGGTAGGAATGTAAGTCCGCCGAATGCTGTGAATGTTTTGAATTCCATCCTTCCAGAAGATGAATAACTACTGAGACTGTACACTTGAAAACCTTGTTTCCATCTGCAGTCAGACTTATATAAGCTTATAAACATCATGATTTTGTCTCGGACATCATTCTGTCTCTGTAACAATGTTGTGTGCAATATTTATTTCCCCTTTGTGCATTAGTTATAGTCTTATAGCTATATGTTATATCATCTCCTTTGAGTGTATTCACATTTAACTCCCTTTATTTTATGAGTATTGTCTATTTCCTTGTCCTGACATGTTGTTATGTAAGGACTGTAAGTGAAGTGAAAGTTCTACACCTAATTCCTTGATTGGGATGGGCTCGGTAATAAGCAGGGGGAGGGGAGGAATTAAAAAATCGAATTGGCTAACTGCCATTTCTGAGTTGCACGTAGTGCATGAGTGAGAATATGTGATTGTGCTCGGCGATGGATTGGTACCCCATCCAGGATGCACCCTGTCTCGTAACCCGAGTTCACCTGGATAGGCTCCCAATGACCCTGTGCAGAATAAGTGCTCTAGACAGTGATTTTTATTTTTATTTTATTTTAATAATAGGTCTGAATTTGAAGTAGGGAGAAAATTGAGTTGATGATTTATATTCACGCTCCAGGAGATAAGTGACCCCCTTCAGCTGGCGAATTCCGTATCTCCAGTTTTTAATAGCAGGATTAAAGGCAACACTTTTTAAACTCTCTTGTCACATTGCTTGTCCTTGGAGGAATACCAACACCAAAGCAGGATTGTCTTCTCACAAAGTCATGCTTGTATCTGAATATGTTTATTCAATATTTGAGACATTATTGATTATACACACAGAACATTTAAATAATAATGTTACACATATTACACCAATCATTTCATAGCTGCAGCTGCATTTTTTCTCAATTGCTTCACAGGAATTTGAAAGATATAAAAATTAAATAAAATGAAAAGACATTCACAGCTTGAAATAGGCTGACTTTAATAAAGTGCTGATGCTTGTTACTGTAATCGATACTCATCTGGTGTACGGGCTTATCTGAGACAAACACTCCTGTCTCGCCATCCCACCCCTGACTCACACATGACTCATAAAGGCATAACTGAGGGGAGAGAACAAGCACAAACATGGCCAAAAGTCTTAGAACAGACCAGTATGAAAAAAGCAAAACAAAACAAAACAAACAAACAAACAAACAAACAAACAAACAAACAAACAAACAAACCCTGCACTACCCATACGGGATTAAGTTGTGGGCACTTTTAGAATTAGGGGAAAAAGCCCTTTTCAGAATACCATTTTCTTGCCTCCTCAAGGTTTTACTCATATTATTCTCAAAGGAAGCGTACGAAGCTGGATCATTTCTCAGTGACTGAGGACTTTGAGAGTTCTGTGGCATCAAGGTTTTTTTCTCAACCAAGTGCACATCTTCTGAGTTCAAGTCCTTCACAGCGATTCGATAGTTTCGTCCACCATTAGTGTCCCACAGAAGAGTGTTGCCAGATCCAGGGCGAAAAGACACGCAGAACTCCAGATGATCCTGTGCATTAAGGCAGGAATTGACTGGAAAGTTGAAGACGAACAGTTCGGTCTCTGAGCTCCCATAATCCGGTTGGACAGGGGTACACGGGATGTCCTGGTGGCTCCTCCATGAATCGTATGTGATGTGAACATGCACAGCTTTCTTGGGACTGATGTTGCACACCCTGACCTTTCCGAATAGCGATCCACAGATCAAACTGCAGCTCTCCAGACGAACCTGGGGTTCAGAAACGCTTTGGAACCCCGACTGGAGACAAGGCTTCTCTATTTGCTTCTCTATTTGCACAGGAGACTCAGCCTTCAGCCTGACAGGTGGAGAATGTTGGACCTCGTCTGTTTCAGATATTGGGGGATCTGAATTGAAGATCCACACTGCACAAAGGGCCAGGCCTTTAGCGTCGGCGAATACTACTCGTTTTTTCTTCTTGAATATTCCACTTGGACTTTTGCAGCGTTGGGCACTCACGAGTGAGACCGGAGCCTGGGGAGATCTCGGAGCTCTGTGCCGCAAGGTGTCCCATGTGTTCGTTCCCGGAAAGTCATAATGAGCTTTATGTGTGGACATTCCCAAAAGGTGTTGTACGGGAGGATGGCGATTCAGGCTGGTATGCATGGCCAGGTCTACTGGCATGACTCTGATTAGAGAAGAAAAAAAATATATATATATATATATTAGAGCAGTCTACATTTATTTGTTTTAAATAATGTTCAAGTTCATAGACTTTAATAGAAAAATAGTGAAACCCATGGGACACAATTTAAAAGTCAAATTATTTCAATTAGCACCAATTAGCCTGGCATTTAATTAGGTTTCACATATTGTTCTCAAATCATCAACTCATAGAACCAATGTTGAATTGATATGTCTGGTTTTAAACTTCGTGAACCTCTAAAATCCAGGAGGCTTATATATATAAAAAACTAAAACTTTTTGTTAAAAATTTTGCTAAATAATCTTAAGATCTTTCATACCTAGGAACAAAGCACTAATGCAGTCTTTTGCACTCAGCTTTGTGTTATTTACAGCAAAGAAACAGTCTGAGTTGCCAAGCACCTGAGGGTAACATTTGTACAGATGCAGATATGGCCTCCCTTGTTTTAACATGTCTGATATGAAGTCCATGTTGAATCAGAAATGTCAAAGACGCGAAACAAAGCAGTGCCTTGGTGCATCACATGGAGTGAACAGAAATTGGTACAATGTAGAATATGAACAAAAGCCTTCTACAAATACTTGTTGACTACTTACTTGGCAGTGTTCATTGCTGCGTCTGCGAAATCAGCACCTTCTCAATGGAAAGTACACTGAAAAGAGAATCCTGCATGTAAATTCCACTGTCTTGTAGCAAAATGAAAAACCTTTAACTGATCTCTAAAGAAAATATGAATCCAAGTCAATGAAATAACCAACAAAAACAACTTACCCAATGTGTTTAATCAGAATTGCTGAAGTCACGGCAAGGTTTTCTCAAACAGACTTGTGTCGTAACTTTCAAAGTTCTATACAAAAAACTGCCACAGCACGCTGCTTTATATCTTGTGAAACAGGTACTCACTGTACTGTACCACCAGTATGGGTGTGTCCCAGTCAGCTTTGACGCCTACAAACCGACGTTACTCCACCCTACAGAGAAGTTTAGAGAAGGTACAGGACAAATATTATATTCCTCCTTAAGGCAAATATGCAGTAATTGAGGTTCTTTATACACTCATCTGCCACTTTAGTAGATACACCTGTTCAAGGGCTTGTTAACATCAATAACCTATTGCCCAATCACACAGCAGCAACTTTTATTTATATATAATTATTTATTCTTATTATTAATTATTAATTTATATTCATATGTAATTTTATATTGATTTACTGTCCTCTAAATAACTCAACATACAGCCATCATTGTCAAAATAGCCGGCAACAAAAGTAAGTACACCCTAAGTGATAACAGTTGTATATCTTAAACCATGCAAAGTCACATGACCCATTCACCATGTTCATGTGTGTGTCAGTGGCCGAGTGTGTCTTCAGACCCGAACCCTATTGAGCACCTGTGGGGCGTCCTCAAACGGAAGGTGGCGAAGCGCTATGTGCCTAACATCCAGCAGCTCCATGATATTATGGAGGAGTGTTAGAGAATCCCAGTAACAACCAGTGTGCAGCTCTGGTGAATTCCAGGCCCAGGATTAAGATTAAGATTGTTATCCAGCACAGATTAAGGCTGTGCTGGATAACAATGGCGCTCGACACTTTGGACACCGTTTTGACATATTCACTTAGGGTCTACTCATTTCCATTGCCTGGTATTTAGACAATAAAGTCTGCATGTAGAGGACAGTAAATCTGTGCTCTTATACAAGCTGCACATTGACTACTTTAAAGTATAACCTAGTTTAATTTCTATAGTATTGTCCCTTGAGAACATGTAATAAAGTGGTTGATGAAATGTGAGCGCATCTCTGAATGCAAAAAATATCAAAGCCTGAGGTAGATGGTATACGGCAGCATGAGACCACGTCGGGTTCACCATAATTGGACAAACAAAGACTGTAAAAATGTTGGCTCTTCCAATGAGTCTCGATTTCTGCTGTTACATTTGGAGAGTAGCGTCAGAATCTGAACGTGCATGATCATGTACAGTAAATATGGTCCTTGTTAAATTCATGTAGGTAGTTTTTAAGGCAAACGGGGGTCTAACCCAGTACTAGCAAGGTGTACCCAATGAAGTAGCTGGAGAGTAGTTGTCAAGGATTTAATTCCTGCCGTCTTGTTTGTTTACATGTGTAAAAAATTCTACAAATGTACTATAAAATAAACCATTGTAATAGCATTACAATGCAAAACATTACGGCCAGTGTTATGTACGTTCCCCTTGTGTCCAGTTGGCAGCCCTCACATCATGACTTGGGTGCTGTATTGTCCATCACCAGGACGTTGGCAACGATTGCTTTGGGTGCTGTGGGTTCCAGGATGGGGCCGGTCAGTGGATCGGACTTGTTTCTCATCCCAGAGTTGCTCAATCAGATTAGGATCTGGGGAGTTTGGAGGCCGTGTTGTAACCTTGAGCTTGTTGCCTGCTTGGCTCTATCCAGGGTGGGTGCACTGGGTGTTCTCATGCGGCATGGACGAGCCTTGGGTGCCCATGATTTTTCACCACTTCACTAATGAATTATTTTCTGGTTTGTCTTTTTCCCTTTAAAGTTAGATTTGTAATTGAACTTTTAATATTAATTTGTTTTAAATAAACCTACAGAAAAAAGAAAAACATTTATTTTACACCAGCCATTTCACAGCTCTCGGTACAACTACCTTACAGGAAGTGAAAAACCCCTATATTGCTGATGCTGATTATCATGAGAACAGATAATAGATACTCATCTCTTATACGGGGTAGACATCTATCTCGTTATCTCACCACTGACTCACATGTGCAGGTAAGAACAGAACGGAGAGAGACCTCGCAACATGGCTGTGTGTCTGTTGTTCCTCATTTCTAATGTCTGTTTAGGGGGGAAAAAAATCAATTGATTTGTCAGCATTGTTAGAATCAAGGGGCGAATTATATTTTTGCACACTCAACTCAGTCTTTTTAGGTTAAAACTTGCTGACTACAGAGTTACAAAACTGGACCGTTTCTCGATGTATACCCTTCTGAGAATGACGATGAAGACATGGACAATTTCTTTTTTCTGCTCAGAAAGGGAAAAGTTTAGCTCCATACACTGGTCTCCATGCCATAATCAAAAATTCAAGTTTTTCAACCAAAATTTTAGTTTGTGAATATTTTTGGGGCCAGGCAGTATATTTGATTTGAATGATAAAAAGTTTCAGATGAATTGAAGTGGGAACGTCAGAGGAGGGGAGCCACAGTAGGCTTGGTACAGTGTACAGGTTGGACAGAGAATCTATTGCTTATTACTCATCCATTATTGCAAAACCAATGTCCACTGCAATGAAAGTCAGTTTCACTGAGGTGGAACAATCCTGAATGAATCATACCCTGCTGTGCAGCTCTGTACATTCAGGCGAGTTTTACTTGTTATTTTTAACTGAAGCACATCCTGTAAGATAAACAATTATAAACAACTAAGATAAACAGACTAGTTAAAATCATCCAATGATTTTTTTTATTCAGCAATAACTTTATTCTTTATCTCAATTTATACTTTCTGAAAGTATTAAACATATAGAGTAAAGCATTACGCAACATGCCACATGACTATGAGTGTTTCTCAATGAACTACAATGTACAGATGCAGGAACTCCACCCTGTCGAGGAATTTGAAGAATCTGGAAAATGTTGTCACTAAAAGATAAATATAATTTCTAATATATTTATAATCTATCAAAATTTTGTCAGTTTCCCCACAAATGATGACCCTGTAACAACTCTGGCACTGTATGCTCGAAAACAAACAAACAAACAAAAAAAAAAAAACAGATCCATCTAGGGACCGCTGTAGTCCAACAGGGGCCGTGGAGACCAATGATGATTGTTGTATTTATTCGCATTTTTACGACCATGGTAGGACCTCCAGTCAAAGTTAACATGTTCATTCACACACTACGGACAATTTGGGAACGCCAACAGATGGCAGCACGAGGCTACACACACAGTCATCTTTATGAATCAGTGTGCCAAAAGACATGGTCCTGTGTACATCAGGAGTTGTACAACTGGTGCTACTCTGACCACGATGTTACGGTGTCTGCGATTTCATCATGGACCTCAAGTTAGAACGAAGAGCAAATGTAAAATTACGTGATCATCTGACCATCACATTGGTATGTGAATCTTCCCCAGAGAGTTGCCATGTAGAAAATGATATCGTACGTTGTAGGATTACAATTTCTCAACTGTGGAATGTCTTAACCTAAGACTCTCAAATCTATTTAAGCATGAAAATGCGCCTGTATTAAAATTTGTAAAAACAGATTGCCAGGTTTAGAGTGGATGGATTTAACTAGCCCACACAAAGCCTTGACCTCAACCCTACTGAACACCTTTGTGGTAAAATGGAATGGGTACGACCCTGAGCTTAGTCTGCAGCTCGACCAAATGCATGCTCATTGTCTTTTTACATTCACAGCATTGTACATTAAGAATTTGTCCCCAGGGTTCGGCCCATCAATAGGTTTTAAGCTGGTTGAGGGAGGATGTACAACGAAAGCGACCCAATCTGTTGCATTTGAATCTTAAGACTTTTTTGATATGATATATAATATAGTATAGTATATTCACTCACTCACTCATCATCTATACTGCTTAATCCTGTATTCAGGGTCACAGGGGCCTGGAGCCTATCCCAGGAGCCTTAGCCTAACCTACATGTCTTTGGACTGTGGGAGGAAACCGGAGTACCCGCAGGCACAGACACACACTCACTCATACACTACGGGCAATTTGGGAACGCCAATTAGCCTAACCTACATGTCTTTGGACTGTGGGAGGAAACCGGAGTACCCGGAGGAAACCCACCAAGCACGGGGAGAACATGCAAACTCCATGCACACAGAGACGGGAATCGAGCCTGGCCGGGGATCGAACCCGGACCCTGGCGGTGAAAGGCGACAGTGCTAACCACTACACCACCGTGCCGGCATTCAGGGTCACGGGGGGCCTGGAGCCTATCCCAGGAGACTTCGGGCACATGGCAGGGTATAGTATAGTATAGTATAGTATAGTATAGTATAGTATAGTAGAGTATATATAGTAGAGTATATATAGTAGAGTAGAGTATAGTGGAGTATAGTATAGTATATATAGTAGAGTAGAGTATAGTATAGTGGAGTATAGTAGAGTAGAGTATATATAGTAGAGTAGAGTATAGTATAGTGGAGTATAGTATAGTAGAGTATATATAGTAGAGTAGAGTATAGTATAGTGGAGTATAGTATAGTAGAGTATATATAGTAGAGTAGAGTATAGTATAGTGGAGTATAGTATAGTAGAGTATATATAGTAGAGTAGAGTATAGTATAGTGGAGTATAGTATATAGTAGAGTATAGTATAGTGGAGTATAGTATAGTAGAGTATATATAGTAGAGTAGAGTATAGTATAGTAGAGTATAGTATAGTATACACAAGAGTAGTATAGAATAGTGTAGCGCAGTTAAGTGTGTAATGGACTACAATACATAGTATCATACACCAATCAGCCATAAGATAATCATCAATTAGATATCAGTAAACTGGTGATGGGATGATGGGTGCCCAAGACTCACTCATGTACACAGGGAATAAAAGACTTCCAAAGTCTGTTGGTTCAATACAACAGAAAATCCAATGCAACACAAGTTGTGGACAATGTACACAAGAACACCCAGTGCACCTTAACCTCACAGCAGGTTTGGCAGCCCGGGGACTATCAGGCAAGGCCTCCAAAGTCTGCAAATCCCAGGCCAACTGAGCATACATGGGATATGCTGGACAGAAATTCTGATCCATGGAGGCCCCACCTCACGACCCACAGCATCCCAATGTTCAGGTGCCAGACACCACATCACACCCGCAGAGGTCTTATGGAGTCACGCAACAAGGAGCCAGAGCTGCCCCATGAGCACAAGGGGATCCTACACAATACCTGGCATAATGTTTTGCATTGTAATGTTATAGCTCATGGTGTTTGGTGTGGTGTGGTGTAGTATAGTATAGTACGGTGTAGTATAGTTTCAAATTTTAATTTTATTTGTCACATACACAGACATACACAGTATGATATGCAGTGAAATGTTTTTACAACCGCACATGATCTGAAAATAGAAAGAAAATTAGAGTGTTCTAAATAAATAATATGAAATAAGAATATAATAATAAAAAAAATAAGATTATAGTGTATTGTAGCATAGTGCGTAGTGTCGTGTGAACTAGTATTGTACAGTACAGTACAAGATGATTAGCAATATAAGTACAGTATTCATAGGTCGTAGTATAGTATAGCATAATATTGCATATTTGAATACACTATTGGTATGCGGATGACGTTGGAGGCATACAGTTAAAAAAAAATGACGTTATGTGCTGTAGGATTACAATTTCCCAACTGTGGAACGACAAGAACTAAGACTCTCAAATCTATTTAAGCATGAAAATGCTCTTGCACAAGGTTTATGAAAAGGTTTATGCCAAGTTTAGAGTGGAAGCATTTAAGTGGCGCACACAAAACCCTGACCTCAACACCTTGGTGGTGAAATGGAATGCTGATATCATCTGACATCAGTGTATGACATCACTACAGTACACAGACAACGCCTCACAGATAATCATCTAGTATACAGGTGTACGAGTCTGGAGAGACATCTGTCTTACTGTCTCACCACTGACTCAAACAGGCACACTGGGGTGAAGAGAACTGGCCCAGTGTCTGTTTGTTCCAATCTTGTGATATTCGTTTAAGGGAAAGTTTGTCTGAATTGATGTTTAAGGGAGCGATATTTATAAAAACCCACCATCTAGAATTATTTGTCAGTATTGTAAGAATCAGGGGGAGAACTGATTAAAGTCTACAAATGAACGAGTTACGTTCTTCAGTTGGCTACTTTTTGCATGCTAGCACCAAATAAACCTTACTTTATACACAGTGTGTTGGAGAGTGTACACTCATGTTTGTTTCAGAACATGTTTATTTACACATTTAAAATGAATTATCATAAATAAATATACATATAAAACATTAAAAAAGTTACATTACAAGTGAATCATTCATTATTCGTCACTGTACAATTATCTTACAACTTGAAATTGCCAGACCTTGATGAGTAAGTGTTGATGTTTGTTGTCAGAACAGATATACAGATATAGTCTTCTATACAGGTGCATAATGCTTGAGACAGATATATCAGTCTCACTATCTTATTCACTGACTCATGAGGACAAGTTTGATCAGAGAAGTTCGATCTAGTACCAACATGCGCGTCTGTCTGACTTTTCCCTCCCTCTCCATGTCTAAGGCAATATTCATCCGACATGGATAATCATCCAAATTCTCCAAATGAGAGAAATAAAACACTCATGCTAGAACATTAAAATCAAAGGAGGAATTATTTCTTGGGATGACGTGCTCTTGCTTATTCAAAGTCATCCAGGTATTCCTGGGGGAGGTGGGGGAGCTAATGCTTGCTGGCCAAGCTGGGGAAGTGTATGAGCTAAGAAAAACTAGGCCGTTCCTCAGGGGTGAAACTGACTGGATGCTTTGAATGCTCTGAGGACTCAAGGGAGTCGTCTCAACTGACGCTTCTTCTGCGTCCACATCCTCCACAAGAATCCGGTAGTTCTTCCCATCATTGTTGTCCAACAACAGCAGGTTGCCAGATCCAGGACGGAATGTTACGTAGAACTCTAGATGGTCCTGCACGCTGGGACAGGAAGGCACGGGAATATTAAAGATGAACTGTTCCGTCTCTGCATTCCCTTTCTGTAGGATAGGGGTGCAGGGGATGTCCTGGTGGCTCCTCCATGAGTTGTTGGTCATGCGAATATGCACAGCTTTCTCAGCACTGACGTTGCGGACCCTGACCTTTCCGAATAGCGATCCGTAGATCAAGCTGCATCTCTCCAAACGCACCAGAGATTTCTTGAGGCCCTCAAGGAACGATGGCAAGTCCGTAGACGGCTGAGGGAAGCCCAGCCGGAGACGAGGCGTTTTGCTTTGCACAGAAGACTCAGAAGTCTTAATCTTGACAGGCGAAGAAGGCTCTTCCTCCTCATCAGTTTCTAGGGGATCGGGCTCAAAGAACCGCACTGAAGTAAGGGCCAGTCCTTTATCATCTGCAAACACCACTTGTTTTCTCTTCTTGAGTGTCCCACAGGGGCTTGTCGGGATTTGGGGGCTTATCGGAGAGGTTGAAATCTGGGAAGATCTAGCAGCTCTGGGTCGCAGAGATTCAAATGTGCTAGGTCTCGTTGGAGTACGATAGGATCTGAGTGTGGACGTTTCCCAAAACGGATCCACTGTAGGGTGGCGATTCAGGCACACATGCATGGCTGGGTCCACTGGGATAACTCTAATTAGGGAGGAAGAGAACAGCGTTAGAGAAATCTCATGCTGGAGAAAAGAGTGGATACAATTCTTTGGCTTGAATGTTTCAAATTAAGTTGAAGGTAATATAGTAGAGTTGATTGGAAAGGTTCTACTTTTAGGACAAAAAGGAGTCACTGACTTTTACCAGTCAAGAAACTTAGATTATTAGGTTTCATAGATAGATTTCACATCTGTTGTAACATGAATAAACTGCTTTAAATCAGACCTGAAATCAAAATGTATTTGCTTTCAAAACTATTCTCTTTGCTTTTGCTGCAAATATTTTTTATATATATATATATATATATATATATATATATATATATATATATATATATATATATATATATATATTATACACACAGTATTTCCTGTATCTTAACATGTCTGATTCAAAGAATAAAGGGCTCCTGATGAATTGAATAAAAAATGCAAAACATATTTTGTGCAAAAAGTATCGAGACGTATGAATTATTTTGTACACATTGCAACAGCCATTTCTGAAGTACCTGGCAGCACTCATTCCCGTGATAAAAACGAGCGTTTGCCCTTGAAAAGTCACCTAAAAGAAAATTCAAAAGCAAATTTCACTGACATGCAGCCATACTCAATTTTTTATTATTATTATTATTATTATTATTTTTTTTAATTTATTTTTTATTTTATTTTTTATTTTTTTTATTTATTTTTTTTAATAGTTCTTGGCTATGCTAGATCACCATTAAGGACAAAGTGTATGCTACTCACCCAAGCGCCTGTGCTTCTCAGAAGCAACTTTGTTTGGTTTGTCTGTATTTGGCTTGCGTCTATAGCCTATAAGTCCTATTAAAACACTAACTGAAGAGTCTGTGAGCACATGGCTTTGTATCCTCTGCACAGGTCGCACAGCCTGTGATTATAGGTGTTTCCAAAGGCTACAACACCTTAGTTCAGGACCAGCCCAAACCGTGTTATAACACCACCCTGTAGAGGACTTCACAGAATGTCAGAACTGCAAGACAAAAGGTTGTTGCCATGATAAAATGTTACCAGGTTACCAGGAATGCAAACATGCTTTTAAGAACAAAACAAACCAAAACAAACTAAAAAGAAATGGGTGCTTTTGATGTTCATTTTATATAAAATATGTTTGATATTTTATTCTTAATCATGCTTTAGGGGCAAACATGCAACAGTGCTTAGTGTTTATAATTTATAAAAAAAAAAAAATAAATAAAAAAAAAATTATATATATATATATATATATATATATATATATATATATATATATATATATATATATATATATATATATATATTCTTAGACTGCAGTGAAATGAAATTAGGATAAGATAATGAGTTTTAATTAATTAATGAGTTCAGTAATTAATCTCATGCATATAAAAGAGATACAGGACAATGTAAAGTAGATTTTATGACTGTTATTACAATGCAGTTGTGTGTATACACATAGCAATACATAGTAGACTATATTTTGCATACAGCGATATTTAGTTTGGAACACATAACAGTTTGTAACGCACAACCTAGTGTAGCATATTGTCAGTGCTTAATACTAATATTAGCATACTGTAGCATAGTGTACATAGTTTAACAGTATATAGTTATATAAAATAGCAGATCACAGCATGTATATAGACCAGACCTGTCAAGAATAGTATAATATAGTATAGTACAGTGCAGTACAGTCCAGCAACAATATAGTATAGTGCAGTTTAAAATAGCATAAAGTAGCAAAACATAATATGATACAGTGTTAGTATAGTGTAATGTAGTATAGTCCAGAATAATATACTATAGTGCAGTATAGTATGTATAAAATAGCATAGCATAGCATAGTATACTGTAGCCTATTCCAGTACAATATGGTATAAAGTAGCATTTGTAGCATAAAGTAGCACATTTATCGTGCATCCAAGTTCATCCAAGGTTTTCCATACACACCATTTTGGACCTTTAAAACTTTGTCATTGCCCTTATTGTTTTGTACTGTTTTTTTTTTTTTTTTTTTAATACTAACTTAAATACTATAGAGATATTTACAGTAAATACTGGGATTCTTTCTGGATTAATAAAGTCTCTATCGAAATCTCTATCTATATATAAAATTGTTTCATTTAATTATTCACCTTTTATAATTGCACAAACACTGTACTTGGACTCATATACATACCATGCCAGTCCCTCTTACAATGGAATTGTATAGCATTACATACCACAGTTGTTACACTCATAAACACGTTTTTGGGAGTAGTGTGTTTAAATGTGAAAGTACAAATTTGGGTGTGTAAGTACATGATTTCTTACTGCCCCTCCTTATAAATACGCATTCTTTTTTCGGGTATGATTAAAAAAAAAATCATGTGAGATTAGGAGAGGGTTCGCCATGGAGTGGTGTTGGGATGTGCACTTGGAAAAAGATGAGCTCATGATTACGTTGTGGATTGTAGGTGAGGTGGTGGTGGTGGTGGTGGTGGAGGTGTTGCCGAGTTATTGCACAACAGAAACTTTTCTTTAGGTCTTACCGTGTATCTGCACAAACATTTTCTGTGCACACGTTGTTTTGTTGTGTTTTATGTTTACATTGTGTTTCCCCTAATCCCTGAAGTTTTTCACTCAGGAAATGAAAACAAAACAAAACAAAACAAAAAAAAGCCTCTAATGACCCAAATTACTCTTGTTCCCAAAGGCAGAGCTGCATAATGGAATAGCTTGTTAATGATAGACAACAAAAGCTGTGAACGTCATGTGGAACTGGTTTATGTCACTTTACCAAGTGACACATTATGTAAGCATGCCGGGACACCCTTGTTTTAACGTCAGCCAGGAGAACATTAGTACACAACGATTGTTGTCTTTATGAAGGTAGCTGGCGCAATTTTGCAACTTGCACTCAGACCAAATTTTTTAAAATTTTAATTAGACGTTTTAACTGGAAGGAAGCATTTGTTGTTGTTTTATTCTGTAATAATATCACACACACACACACACACACACACACACACACACACAGTATATATATATATATATATATATATATATATATATATATATATATATATATATATATATATATATATATGAAATATTGTATATATACAAAAAACATTGCAGACTGAATTTTGCAAAACTACATTTGGACAAACCGCCATGCAGTCATTGGGTCGACCTTGAACTCCACTGTATGCCACAGTATTCCAGAGACAAATGTGAGGCCATCTGTCTGACAGCTAAAACTTGGTCAAAACATAAGTACACCAAAAACATCTGTGAAATTCCATGTAAAACCCACAATAATAAATAAATAAATAGATAAATACATAAATAAATAAATAGATTCCTCTGTGAAGGCTTTCCACAAGGTTTAGGAGTGTGTTTATGGGATGTTTGACGATTCTTCTAGAAACGCGTTTGTGATGTCAAACAATGATGTTGGACGACATGGCCTGGCTCGCAGTCTCCGCTCTGATTCATCCCAAAGGTGTTCTATCAGGAGGCAGGCCAGTCAAGTTGTTCCGCACTTGCTCTCCCATGTCTTTATAGACCTCGCTTTGTGCACTGGTGCGCAGTCATGTTGGAACTGGAAGGGGGCCGTCCCCAAACTGTTCCCACAAAGTTGCAAGCATGAAATTGTCCAAAATGTCCTGGTATGCTGAAGCATTAAACTATTAAATACTGTTTTGTTTTTAAATGTTTTAATCAAACAAACAAACAAAAAACATTCCCAACTGTTTTTCTTTTCAAGTGCAATAGCCATTAAAGAGTCAAACTAAATGCAAGCATACAGTAGCATGAATGAAGGGATGGGACGGATGAATAGACACACACACACACACACACACACACACACACACACACACACACACACATTCACACGCACACACGTGAT
This sequence comes from Clarias macrocephalus, assembly GCA_011419295.1. Taxonomy (NCBI): domain Eukaryota; kingdom Metazoa; phylum Chordata; class Actinopteri; order Siluriformes; family Clariidae; genus Clarias; species Clarias macrocephalus. Next base: position 171,298 of record JAAGKR010000653.1, read on the forward strand.
CACAATGAGTTCCTTTCATTGGAACTATGCAGCCGAGCACAACTCCTGAAAAACAACCCCACATCGTAATCCCCCGTCCACCAAACTTTACTCTTGGCACAGTGAAGTCTGACAAGTACAGTACCGTTCTCCAGGCCACCTTGACCATCTGGTTGCTGTGGTTCGTCACTCCAGAGACGACGTCTCCGCTGCTCTAGAGTTCTTCACACCGCGGCGTCCGATGCATCGCATTGCATTTGGTGATGTAAGGCTTGGATGCAGCTGCTCAGTCATGGGAACCTTATTAAGTTTGGAGGTCTGTAGCTATTGACTCTGCAGAAAGTTGGCAACCTCTGTATACTTTGCGTCTCAGCATCCGCTGACCCCACTCTGTGATGTTACATGGCTGTCATTCCAATCACTTCCACTTCTATTATAACACCACTAACAATGGACTGTGGAATATTTAACGAGGACATTTCACAATTAGTTTTTTATAAATTAGTAGAACATGGCTACAGTACATTCTGCTGTGTTCTCTAACAAGAAAAAGAAAATATACTATTAAATACTGTTTTGTTTTTAAACGACTTAAACAAACAAACAAACAAACAAACAAACAAAAACATTCCCAACTGTTTTTCTTTTCAAGTGCAATAGCCATTAAAGAGTCAACCTAAATGCAAGCATACAGTAGCATAAATGAAGGGATGGGACGGATGAATAGACACACACACACACACACACACACACACACACACACACACACACACACACACACACACACACACACACACACATGCACACGCACACACGCGATCACAATTAGAATGATTATAGCCAAATTCAGATTTTCCATAACACACTCTGGTGCAGTGTTCCCTAAGGCACCGCTGCAGAATGGTACTATCTGTCCTAGCAACAATCACAACGAAATCTCATTTGTTTAAAATTGCAAAAATTGAAACTCTGTTAGTACCGTTTCAGTCATGTTTAATTAGGAAGTTTCATTCAGAGTCACTTGTTACTACACGCCTTTATAGTGCGCTTACATCATGTCGTAAAAGGGAACATTAACTGTTTGATACAGTATGTGTTTGTCTGCATTGGAATGGAACAATGTCTAAACCACTAAACCACTAAACACTTTAATCACAATGGAGGTTGATGTTCCGCTGAAGAGGACATTGTAGAATACGCCGGTCGGAACTGCTTTAACAATACTGAGTGCCAGAATAATTATTAATTTCAGATGAGGAACCCAGCCCTGATTTCTGATTTCTGATTTCTGATTTCTGATTTCTGATTCGATGGCAGGTTGGCTTCAATTTCCTAAAATCACACTTTCCTTGCTTCCTAAACCAAATCAAGAAGTAGGTTATGATACAGAATGCAAAGCAAAAATTCCCATAAAAACTCTAAACACATTGCAAAACAAAAAGACATCTTAGCATGTTTAAAAAAGCGGAATACAAGCATAGTTAGTATTACTAGCAAATGTCCAGTCTTCATGTTCAGTTTGCACACATTTGCATAGTCCTGATCTACATCATATTATAATGTAGCTTTATGTAGTCTCAGGACGTTCCACTGTTCTGCATGCTGTCCTGTGTAGCACCACGGTCCTGGGGAATCCTGGTATTGTGTACAATAAATACTCTTTGTAGATGGATAGATGAGATCACAATGAGGTCCACATTTTATATGGTTAGTTGTTTTTTTATTTTTCTTAAGGATGGGAAAATGTATCGTAAATTGTATATATCAGGATTGAAAAATGATACAAAACATTGTTTGGTCCCAGAATATGTATTGTGGTGTCATTACATCATTTACTGTATTACTTATAGAACAGAAGTGAATAGTTATCCATAGTCATCCATAGACAGGGTTATTTCCATACTTTATCATAGCATATAATGTATTTAATCATATTTGGACAAAAGCATGTCGTCCCATTCCTATTTATTTATTTATTTGTTTATTTGTTTGTTTGTTTAAACTTTCAATTTTCATTCATAACAATTTATAATCCATGGATAATTTTAGTAGTTTTTATCGATACATACCTGGATTAAACTTAATAATAAAAAAAAAAATATATATATATATATATATATATATATATATATATATATATATATATATATATATATATTAAATTTTTTTTTTTTTTTTTTTTTTTAAGATAAGAAAAGAGGAGGTTAAAATCTGGTATATTCTGCAGCACATACATTTACTTGAACAAAGTCTCAAACATTTAAATGATATTAAAAGTGTAATATATTAATATTTATTTTTCAATATTACTTTATTATCTAAAAATAACACAAATGTATGTCTATTGTAAAAAAAAAATTTTTTTTCTCTCACTATATCAGAATCAATTTCTATGAGCCTACCTACTGTTTAAAATGTAAAATGTTTTAATTTTTTGTTTTAAAACAAAACCAAATTACACCATGCAAAAGCACCCACCTCTCCCTTGACAGTTTTCAACTGGAGATGATCACAGGCTGAACCGTCTGCATGTTGGTTTCTTAAACATATTTATTACACGTAATTAAATGAATTAAAACGTCTGGAAGAGGACCACATCAAGGTTAAACATTCAACTTACACCATTCAAAGAATGCAATTTAATTTTGCACCACATTCAGAACGAGATAAAGTCAGAGCACCGCCTGCTGGTAAAAAGGGTGAACTAAGTGTGCAGCACTTGGACATCATTTTTGCCAAAACCGTATTAGAAGGATTGCCTTATAGAATATCTGTCTTTTCTGTCGGAGCTGCTGTTAGAAAAATCAATCAAAACCTTCTGACTGGGGGGATTAGTCCAAGTACTTAAGAAACAAATGTGTCTTAAGATAGTCAAAGACTCAGCTGTACAGACATCTAGAGGAAGTTAATTTCACCACCTAGGTGCCAGAACAGAAAGACACACACAAGATTGATTTGCATAATATTTAGTATCTACAATACTTGAAGATGCACATCCTGAGATCACTGCTAAAGCCATCAGCTCTGAAACTGGATCTAAATCAGAGAAACATTCATGTAAAAACATGAAAACATCAGCAGGAATTCTGAATTCTGTAGGAGACGGACAACAGTTGATAGACCCTGCATAGCAATTGAGGATCCCCAGGCACTTCTACCTTGAAAGAAGACATTGTCTTGCTTTGCAAGTCCATCAGACAAGTTGGAGCTCCCAGTCCACTAGGAAGTGCTCGCAAGAGAAAACATTGAAAGTTTGCCAGGTACAAGGGTCTGGCAGCAGACTGGCAGCAGAGTGGCTGGACAATAAGGAAGTCAAATGGTGGTGATGATCCCTGACCAGAGCCCTCAGCATGTTGGGAATTGTTGGGAAGGAGAAGTGAAGAGTCAATCATAATAGTACAACATAATGGAAGAAGGAGACTCAAGATGGATTTTGCTCATAAGGTAGCAAGTGAAGAGGAAGGTAGCAGGCTAATAACAAACAGATAAACAGGTGTTTTGTTAGTCTTTCGGCTGCTCCTGTTGAGGAGCCATCTGATCCAATAAATAAAATAATATATAATAATATATATAT